>CM024759.1:87662687-87882151 GCA_014218235.1 Colocasia esculenta
GAACAAAATTTCCTAAAGAAAGCTTGGCATGTCATGAATAATCTTCTATTGCCCAAGATGCACAGCTGAAATCAATATGTTATTCAGTCCCTACACTCTGCAAAAGATGCTTCAAGAAATAGGTTGTCGGCTGTAATTTGAGTTCATCATTCAACCACAAAAATGAATATTTCTCTTGTAGTATAGAATTCCTTGTTTTGCAACCACTAAAGACACAGATGATCTCAAAGCACACAAAAAACATCAGTAGCATCATATTACCAAAAAACACACATATACATATGCTATCAACAACGAATGCATAGCAAATTATAACCAGTATCATGAAGAATATTTCCATTTCCCTCTTATTTGGATCAAAAATGTTTAACAAAAGAATAAAAATATAAAGAATCATGTAAGCACACTAACTGGTGAACTTACTGGAATGGGAATTCTGGCCTCTTTTAGGACTGGCATGTAATCAGGTGGGGCCTTGTAGCCCGGATTCAATCGCAATATTTCACCTGTTTCGAAAACAAAAAACGTGCAATTAGAGAAGCTCCACATGGGTACAAGAGGCATTCACATTTAGAAAATGTTAATTTACCAATGACTTCCCGCTTTTCCAATTCCAACAACTCATGCCTATGCAGCTGCAGCGCATGAGAGAAAGGGCTCAAATCAGCAAAATGAGATAAATGATCAACAATTACTTGGCAACTTCAATTATCTCATTCATGGTAGACTTACCTTTGTGACAGTCGACTGATCAACAGAGTCCACATGGGAAGGTTGTCCCGGCAATTGTGAGTCTTGATCATCCCCAAGTTCCAAAGATCCAGATTTCAGCTGCTGGTGATTTGCTCCAATCGAGTCTGCTCAAAATTTGTACCACCACACAGGTAGTAATATCACTTAATGCCACCTGGAATGGGAAGCTTTCCCGCATGAGATGTTCACAAGGATGGTGATGGCATCTTCACACAAACTGGAAATGGAAGCAACAAATTGCCACACAGCAAATGCTTCCTTCCAGAATTGTATGATAAATGCTTCTTACCCATTCAGGAGAGCAACTTATGAACGGACTAAGAATGCAAATAATAAAATCTCAAAAAAAAATCATCTACAGAAATGCAAGAATAAAATGGTTTGTTTTGTTTTTGTTCAGATAAAATAACCTTTATAGGAAAAGTAGTTAAAAAATAATTTTAGATATATTAAGAGTACCTGATAGGCCAGTGATCTTCCTTTCCTAACAGCAGCATCTTGTGAGAGATCAGCATCCCATCTCGTTTTCCTCTGAACCTGTTTAGAATTATCCTCCTTCCGTTCATCACCAGTTTCTACTTTCCCACCACCTCGAACAATGGGAACCAAAGAGCCAGACAATTTATTTTTCGGTATCACAAATCCAGATTTGTTTTTTGGTATTACAAATCCCGATTTAACTCCAAAGATGGAGACTTTAGGACCACTGGCTGAATTAGCTGACGTAGATTTTGAAATAGGAGACTGCGCATGCTGAGATTCTTCAGTAGACATTGAATCCACCTTCGTTGTCATCTTTCTTGCCAATGATATTTCTTATCTTCCCAGCTCAGATGATAAACCCCACATTAACAAACCTGAGAAAAAAACACAAAAGATCCTCAAGATATGATAATTTATACGTAAGAATGGACAAAATAAGTATAATATTAGCAACCTACAAAAACAGTCCAATATATTAGTCATTTAAATCAATAAAAAAACAACGAATGAGAGATCTAATGAAGATGGATCAGATTCCAATGATTGGAAAATCTGATAAGACCACCTTTATTCCTAATAAAGGCTGATTGACATGGGACTGCACATTATCCAAAATCCGGGTGGAGGTGAGAGAAAGACAACTCTCTTTGAGTTACATAGTTAATCATGAGCAGATCTTATCTCCCTTACACATTTAAAATCAGCTTTCCACAATATCACCTTTTTCTTGTGGCCATTTCCAAATGGCACCTAAATCCATGAGCCAGATATTGATGAATATCAATTTTTCATATCAGATATCTATGGAATGGGAGTCCACAAAAGCTCTTCTTACGAGACAACCTTTTTCAAAATTTGTCATCAGCAGACACCGAAGCTAGCCCAATAGCTGGTGCTGATTTCAAACAAATTGGATGAGGTTTGAAGTGAATGATGAACAAGGAATTAACACGATAAGAACAAGCTGCAGTAGCAGCAGAAGCGGTCGACAGAGACTCGAAGGAGACTCAAAAACATTTAGGACAGAGAGATTAGAGCATGGGTGAAGAAGGAGTCGGCAGGCAGGCACCCTTCCAACCCAGCTGCTCTATTCCTCCTCTCGGAACAGGAGGATTTCGTTGCGTTTTGATTGAGATATGTGGATGTCCAATCACTGCATGATACCTGGTTTTTACCCATGGAAAACCGAATCTATACACCACTTGTCCTCGATTGAACAGGATAACCCCACTCCTTCAGTGAACAACCTATAAAGCTTCTAACGAATCAAAAAGGGCAAGTTCATGTCATCTCCCAAATAAAAATACAGGCTAGGGTTAATCACTGCCAAAAATTGAGAAAAGGGTGCCTTTTCTTAGAAATGAAAAGGGCTTCCCTACAGCTAATACCAGCAAACACACGGTGGAAGAATTGCTAGGGTTTCAAAATAACTGATCACACCTTCACCGGCCTGAACCCAGATTGTCACCTCATTCGTCCTCCCGGCCACAAGCTTTATGCCAACAGCCTGCCTCGCCAACTAGTAATTCTCTGCAAAGCGATTGGAACAGGAAGAGAGAGGAGGAGGATGAGAAGGAAGTGGGCAGCGGGGTGTGAAAGAAACGAAGGAAAACACGACGGCATCAAACAAATACACAGACAAACATACGCAGATAGAGAGAGAGAGAGAGAGAGAGAGATCAAAACCTCGGCATCAGCAAGAAAGAAGAGGAAAGAAGAGCATCAACTGCAGGAGGGAGATGGAACCGGTAACAGCAACGCAGGACAACGGATGGGGAGAAGGACGGGGTGGAGAGAGAGTGCTGCGCATGCACAGCAACTCAGGAAGGCTAACAGCGAGTCCCTGCTAGGGCTACTTCGAAGCGGGGGACAAATAAACGTGGAAAACAAACAAGGCCAATCTTTGAAGCGTTGGACCTTCAAAAGTGAAATTTTATTTTCGGGTTCTTTTTTTTTGTGTGTCAAAATTATAAATAAATGAAACTATATGTTCTTTAAAAGGTAAACACATTGTTTAGATTTATCATGAACATATTTTACACTATAATCTTAGTTTAGATATTTAAAAATAAATTTATCATAAACTTACTTAAATTTATCATAAATTTAAAATATCATCATATCATCATAAACATGACGCCATGCCGAGTGGGGTCCACCCCGTCCATATATTTTAGGAGAAAGGCTTGTTGCACTTTCAAAGTGTATTTTTTGTGCACTTTGCACTTCTCTAATTGGCCAATGTGCTATTGGCACACTATGCCCACCCAATGAGAAGTGCAAAAATGCACTTTGAAAGTGCAACAAGCCTTTCTCATATTTTAGATGGAAACTCAACTCTTTTTATGAACATATTCTAAGTTGATGTATGAATAAAGACTTTCTTCCTAAATAGAGTCTGTGGTAGTGAGCTCAATTGAGTTAATGTTGTTTATCATAAAAATGTTTTTGATAAGTATATCATTCTTACAAGTTACAATTAAATAAAGTTCACCGTACCATTCGGATCGACCGTATCGCATTCTCCGTGGGACGGTACGTGGGACGGTACGACCTACCATACCGTACCGCTGAGATATGGTAGAAAAATAGCTTGTTTGATTATTTTTTCAATTTTATGATTTGGTAATATTTAAAATGAGTAAATTTTAAAAGAAGACTCTCCATCCAAACTTAAGATAGACTTTCCATCTCTTCTCATACATGTACCATTTTTCTCTCCCCTTTCTCTTCTCATACATGTACTCTTTCTCTCTCCTCTTTCTCTCTCATATCCTCCAGAACTATCAGAGATATCACGTCTTCTATAGCCTAAAAAGAGGCTTATATGCTCATGAGATCTTCATAAAGTTATTTTATTCTCTTTCAACATCATCTTCAAAGTTAATCATCTCAATTGGTGATCTATGTCAAAATTATAGTAGATTATTCTTCACATTTCTCTCATATCATGATTTATATATACATAATTATCAAACCTTCCACATCTCAATGAGGGTATATCTCTTCGAAACTTCTTCATGAAAAGTGTTCCCCACGACTTTCTCTATGAGTTCAACTAAAATCACATCAAATGAATATCTGTACTTAAAGATACAGTGAATTATTCTTGACCTTCTCTCTCATATCGCGATCCAAAAATTAGCAATGAATGCAGCCTCTCTACAACCTGAATGATGGTGATATAATCTTTGGACTCTCATGAAAGTTATTCATGATATGAGCAATGTATTTCATTAGATCAAAATTAAGAATTCGAAAACAAAAACAAAACTATAACGTCTTAAAATGTATAATAAAATATTAATATGACACTAAAAAAAACAACAGGACGACATTCGGTTCTAAAAATAAAGTCAAATTTGAAGTCATAATAATTATTAGAAAAATGTATTAATTCTAAAAATATAAATATCATAAGTTATTGATGCATAGATGTTGATATTAAGTCGATAAATGATTTTTAAGACAATTTTTAGTTGGCAAAAAATTAATTAAAAAATTAAACTAAAATGACTATAATTTGTATCATCTCTAATTAGTTTATGTTTAAAATTATCTCAATTAGACATCATTTAGACCCCTTAAGTGCACATAGAATTTGTCGCGGTACAGCGAACCCTCTGTGCACTTCAACGGAACGATATTTGGTTTCAAAAATAAAGTCAAATATAAAGTTATCATAATTATTATATAAATATATTGATTCTAAAAATATAAATATCATGAGTTATTGATGCATAGATGTCGAGATTAAGTCGACCTAATAATTTTTGGGACAATTTTTACTTGACAAAAAATTAATTTAAAAAATTAAACTAAAATGACTATAATTTGTATCATCTCTTCATTAGTTTATGTTTGAAATTTCATCTCAATTAGACATCATTAGACCTCTTAAGTGCACACAGAATTTATCGCGGTACAGCGAATCCTATGTGCACTTCAACGGAGGATATTGGTTTCGAAAATAAAGTCAAATTTGAAGTCATCATAATTATTAGAAAAATATATGATTTTAAAATATAAATATCATGAGTTATTGATGCATAGATGTCGAGATTAAGTCGACCTAATGATTTTTGGGACAGTTCTTATTTGACAAAAAATTAATTTAAAAAATTAAAATAAAATTATTATAATTTGTATCGTCTCTTAATTAGCTTATGTTGAAATTTTATCTTAATTAGACACCATTTAGAACCTTAGATGTTGAGATTAAGTCGATCTAATAATTTTTGGGACAATTTTATTTGACGGAAAATTAATTTTAAAATTAAACTAAAATTACTATAATTTTTATCATCTCTTAATTAACTTATGTTTAAAATTTTATCTCAATTAGACATCATTTAGACCTCTTAAATACATCGGGCATGAGAGAGTAAGTTAAAAAAAAAAGGGCTCGGACCGCGCAAATCGGCCCGGCCCGGTGCGTACCGGACCCGGCCGTGGGCGACCCGCCGAGTCTCGCGAGGGTCGACCATGATGGTCGACCCGACCGTGCGCCCCGGTTTGGGCGGCACGGGCGAACCATGATCCAAAGAGGGTCCCACGTCTCATTTTAAGACTAATAGCAACATATATAGGCATGGTGTTCTACATATTTAACATCTTTCAAATCTTGTAGATGAAATTGGCAAGGATGTTTTAGAATCAGAAGCTTGTAGATGAAATTGGCACGGATGTTTTAGAATCAGGAAGGTTACCTGTTCAACAGGTCAAGTAACTTTGTTTAAGGGTTCTAGACCTTTCAAGCATTTAGGACCTGATATGGCATCATCCCCACCATTGCTTGCTAGTTGCTACCATCTGTAAATCACCGGATGTTGTTGCCACCGTCACATTTGAATCTTGATGTACATAAGAACATGAGAATTGTAAATTATTCGGGCGTTTGAGTAACTAGTATGAGTTAAATCGGCCTCGAATAACCAGCATGAGTTAAATCAGTCGCACGATCAACTTGATTGGTCAGTCGCATAGATCCCACATCACGGCCGACCAATCAAGTCGACTATACGACCGATCCATATCGGCTAGCTACTCAGTCACCCGAATAACTAGCATCTCTAAGAACATAATGTGACTCATGGATAAGAAGTCAAGCAATCTCCCTCAACAAAATTTAGCAGCGATCAAAAGTGGTGATGTGGATTGCAGCTTCAACTAATGTGAATGTCGGTGCAATTTTAATAAGCATGGTGAACTTAGGACAAATCAGAGTGTTCATTTCATTCCTGTAATTGATTCTGACATGGCAAAGATGCATATATTTGTTTTCATATCTTAGACGTTATCATTTGATCATATGTGATTATCATTTTAAACTTTTAATCAGTCACGAAATTCAACCCAAAAATATTAAATTAGTATTTTTGGGCCACTTGTCTTGTCCCATTCTTTCAAACAAATCGTTTGACCGTCACAAGGGTTTCTATTTGCAAGCACAACTTTCTATGTTGAACTAAAAATATCATGTATGTGTCTATGATTAATTTATGGTTTTTTTGCAAATAAATCATTAGTAAAGTCAAAATATAAAAATAGCATTCATACTTTTGCATTGATATATACATAATTACGTGAAAAATGGTCAAATATGTCCCGTTACCCCGTTCAAATAACTCTGGTTAATATGTTACCAAAGTTGGAACTATCTTTACTGCCAAGCTGATGGTTGTGGTCTTATATTCCCCAACCCGAAATCCCCCAGAGAAATGATTTGTGCATGTTCGGACGGGAGAATTCATCATGCTGGAATCATCGGTCGTTGGTCATTGGTCAACGTTACAAGCCGCCCACGTCAGCATCCTCATACATGTAGCTACTTACTCCGCGGCTTCCCGAAGTGTTTCATCATGAAACCGCCTCTATCACAAAACAGCGATTGTGTGAGATATTTTGAATATGCCAATTTTGCCCTTCCCACCTTTTGTGCGAAAATAATCTGAGAAGAGCCTCCTCCATTGCATCATCCCACTCTTCCTCTTCCTCACCCATGAAAAATCCTACCATCTCTCTACAAATCTAGTTTTCTTATTCGTGTTGTCTTCCTACCATCTCTCTGCAAATCCAGTGATATTTCTTGTGTTGTCTTTCATCCATGGCGCCTAAGAAAGTTTGCTTATGCGCTTCAGTCGCCACAATGCTAAGGAGGCCATGTCAAACAAGCCCGTGGAGCAACCGACGAGCTTCCTCTCCCACCCGATGTAGAGGAGGCAAATGTTTCTGTGTCAGCACCAGAAGCAGAAGAAGACACAGGGCCCAGAGGGGCATCCCAAGTGAGAGGTATGGTTCCCAGTGTCGAACTATGTTCCTTGTGTTCGATGACAAATATGTCTCTTCGTGTGAGAAATAGCTATGTTCCAGTGAGAAATAGATTTCTTCTTTATACTGGACGTTTATTACGGTAACATTAGGTCTATTTGAGTGACAAATAGGAGATATAGCGACAAATAGAAAGATTGTTCCAGTGATAAATAGGTCATTTACAATGAAAAATAGGTCCAGTGACAATAGGTCTCTAGGGTGACAAATAGGATTGTTCCAATGATAAATAGGTCTTTTACAGTGAAAAAGTAATTTTTTCCCGTGACAAATAACTAACTTCCAGTGACAAAGAGGAAATGTTCCAGTGACAAATAAGTTCTTCTGTTCGGTAATAAATAGGTCCTATCCAGTGATAATTTTTTTTTTTTCAGTGACAAATAACTAATTTCCATTGACAAATATGAATTATTTCAGTGACAAATAGGTTTGTTCTGTTCAGTGACAAATTGGTCCTTTCTAATGATAAATAAGTTCTTTCCAGTGACAAATAATTAACTTCCATTGACAAATAGGAATTGCTCTAGTGACAAATAGGTTTGTTCTGTTCAGTGACAAATAGGTCATTTCCAGTGACAAATAGGTACTTTTCAGTGACAAATAACTAACTTTCAGTGACAAATAGGAAATGTCATGCCCCGCCAATTAGCAGCGGAATAAATTGGGAAGGCATGAACACGTGTATGGTAAAGTAAATTGCGCATACATTCGCAATATCAGAGCATCTAATGAACATAATTATAATAAAACTCCTCATTTTATTGATAACTCATCTAAAATATTACAATCACTATTCAGAGCCAAACATAGTGCTCAATAACATCTTACATTGGAAATGATAACTAAGCGACTAACTAACTAGACTCTATGATACTAAGGACATTTCATCGCTATAAATCCAGGTTGCTCATCTCTCCAGTCCATCCCGTTGGTGTGCGTAGGGTCATCACCTGACTTACCTGAAACACATTAAGTAAATATGCAGGATGAGCGAATAACGCTCAGTAGGACTTAATATCTCATGAACAAAACATGCTTTAATAGTTAATGTTTTAAATGCAGATTAACCAGAGAGTAAAGTCATGTAGAGCTTGTCACGATAACGAGAGAACAATGCAACTGGGCACAGGGAAAATAGTACACGAGAACGACAATAGAATGGCCATGTAACGATAAAACATGCAAATTGCACAACGGTGCACTAGTAACGATCACGCTTGCTCTTGTAGAGATAGTACTTCGATTGTCATAGATTAATCTAGATAGTAAACTGGCGCTAGATGCATGACGTAACACATCCTTGATCATTTTAACTCCCATGGGCACTGGCACTTTTCGGATGCTCCCCCCAGGACCTGATCGGGCCCTATTGCGCTGGCATTAGTCATTTTTTATCTTAGACAATCACACGAACGGCCAATAGAGTACCAAGAAGAGATAAGAGAGTACTAGACGATAGAGATGAGAGTGTAGAGAAAACGTGAACAGATGAGAGAATATAGATAGTAGATGAGATAGGGACAATTTCGTAAAATAACGGTGAAATTCCGATGTAACAGTTGCACAGCATCAGGTCGGGTACCGGCAGTCTGGTAGAAGTCACAACCGCCCCTTAGCCGTGCTGTGTGCACGAGTCAGGTGGTCCGGTGTGAACTCAAGACGAGAAGGATATACTAAGGTATGGATCGTACTGATCCCTAAGGTGTAACGAGTTTTGGTACAACCAGCTCGTTGACTAAGGACGTGCGCCAAAGCCAAGAAGACTTACAGAGGTCTTGACAGGAGTCCCTGGTCCAATCGAGAGTATTCCCGATGGAGAGGTGGTCCAAGTCAAGGGAAAGTGTGTGTAAAAAACGGGTCCGTCGTGCCTCGAGTGCTCGAAGGCCGAGGGAAAACGGTAATAACGGTAGATAAAATGCGCGAGTAAAAATGGAAATAATTGTATTAATATAAATAGGGTAATTTAATCATTTATTTCGATAATTTACCGAATACATTATTGCATAATGATCGGGGTCAAAGGCATTTAATAATGTGTGTGTGTGTAAGTGTAAAGAAATCTTGAGGATATGACAAGTCGTGCAATGTTATTTTAAATAATTAAATTATATAATTAATACCATTTATTAAATTACAAGTCGATTAACTATAACATGGGTTAATCATGGCTAATTAAGAAGCATATAGACTAATCAGCTGGGATATAAGCACAATTATCTGTTCTGGCCGAAATTTAATGAAGGCGACGAGGTGACCTGTCGCGATCAAGTCGCGACGGGGCACTAGGTCGCGTTAAGCAACATATCGCGACGGGGTATCCTGTCGCGGTTTAGGTCGCGGTGGTGCGGCTTGGCGCGACAGGCGAACCGGCCGGCCTCGCTCGGTTCGGGATTGGGAACGCGGCGGCGAGGCCCGTCGCGTTCATGATGCGGCCTCAAAGCCGACCGCGACACTCCCGTTATCGCGCCGTCGCGATAACAGGGGCGGTCCAGTTTTCCCTTTTTTCTCTGGGTAGACCCTTCTTGACACAGGGTCATTCTAAATTCAGTATAAATCGCACAGTGATCTAAAAGCACGAACCCATTTTAAACGAAAGTAGACATGTACATCTATCAACATGCACGATTAATTTGAAAATAGACAAGGTTTAGACATGCATTGATCAGGTTACTTTTCGGTGACCTAAACAGGCGCAGTCAAGGTTCATGAATTAATTAGAGATGTATACATGATGAAAAATTATGAAACTAGAGGCGTTTGAAATCTAACACGTAGTAGTATTTATGATAATTTTATCATGGAATGATGTCAAGTTTGCACGAGGTTAAAAAGGAAACAAGGAGAGTCGAGTGCACAGGTCTGATAAATATTCAAAGATTAATTCTCCCTCATGGAAGATCGAAATCAAGCAAGACCAGGGGCGTTTGAAAGATAATAAGACGTAGTATGTCTGAGAATTTTATCAAGGCATGAGAGCAAGTACACGTTGGGGATTGCAGAAAACCCAAGATCTCAGTTCATGGTAACAGCAGGACTTCATGAATTAAATTCGTCCAAATGGGTGAACGAAATACCACGAAACCATAGGGCTTTTGAAGAGGTACATGAAGGCTACCTAGGGTAATTATTTCACGATTTTAGCTTGAGAGATTGCCTACCTTTTTGCGCTGTAAAGATCCTAGGGTTGAGGGGTGACGAATTTCCAAGTTCTTCTTGCTCCAACCTCCTTCTTCTCCTTGCTCCAACCCTTCTCCTCATGCTCCAGAGCTCCAGCCACGAAAATGGGGTTGATAGGGTCAAATGAGAAGTGTATAGGGTGGTAATAGTGTAATGGACCGGGGTATTTATGCCCATTAAGGCTCCATATCCAGATCCGCCTCCCGCGAACGCACCGAAGTGTCGCAAGGGATCTCTCACACACATGTCCAGTAAGAGTACAAAAAGACAAACCACAAAAATATAAGACACAAGAAAGTACATGTGCTTATATCTATTCACATTATGTACAACTGTCCCATTACATTAATACATGTCCAATTAAAAGAGTACAACTACCTAGGGCATACCCCGAGGGAGCACAAGCTCACAACAAGCTAACTACTACACAACTGCTGGTGGTACAAGTCTGACGCAACGCCACTGCAAGCTAAACACACGGCAAGCCCTGAAAAGAACTGTAGGGGAGTGAGCCTCAACAAGTCACTGGCTCAGTAGGGGCTACCCAAAACAACACTGTAACCACAGACACCTTGACCCCATGGGTCTCACTGGCAACAACAATAGCCAAACCATTTCATGCTCACATCATTACAATAAATAACAATTAAACATGCTTATGATAATAAACATAACGTCCTCAGAAGAAAAGTAGGACTACAGGACTAACATAAAATCATTAGTCAGCCCAACAACCAAAGTGCCTAAACCACAGTCTCACTGGCACACTGTTACAACAACGGGTTGCCTAAACTATAAGCCACACAGGCAAGTCACTGCCCAGGCTACAAGCTTCACAGGCGAACCTCAAACACTTGAGTAATAGGACTGCTAACAAAGAGTTGGTCCTTTATACTCCAAACCACACTACAGCGGAAACTACACACAAAGTACGGAACTGGCTACCACGAAGCCAATCATAACACACTAAAGTTATAATTGGAATCATATCCAAGAAGAGTAAAACTCAAACTGTGGAAGGTCTCACACGGCCTCCACGGAACATAGCTTAATTAAACCACAATATTCCTAGGCCATAAGCCTCATCGTCAAATTACCCACAAAGGTAACATAATTAATAATCACAACTAATTCACAATATATTATAAACAAAAAGATCTACCTAAAACAGTTAGGATACAATAAGTGGCAGGTCAAACCACAAGACCTCCACAACACACAAGTACCCGGAAAGGTTAGTAATAATGCACCACCACAAAACTATAAAGTACCCACGAATGGGACAAGTACCTGCTACTCTGAGGTACCACAACACAAACACTCGAACAAGGGTACAAGTAGGTGATAAGCACCACACTAAACCACAATTATATTGTACCTTAATTAGGCACAATATTACAGGTGAAACCTTAATCGACGAGTCACACAAACCACAACTGAGTCACAACTGTGCCAACACCAGGGCACACCTCGAACTGGTCAAACCTCGACCACGAGTCGCAAACTCACAAACCACAGTCACTGGCAAAGCACGAGTCAGAAAGAACGACGCCACCACACGGGAACGACTACTGGCTGATCAGGCCAATATCCAACCCGGACAACACAACACAAGAACTACCTCTCAGCCTCGCAGTCACGGACGAAAGGTCCAACTGCCGCTCCACTAGGAAGAAGTCAAACAACTGTGGAGACTAACCAACACCACACTGCTGGACACACAGTGCAGGCCCATGCCTGGCACCTCTAGAGTCTCTGGCCGGAGCACTCTAAAGTGAGGCACTGGAAAACAGGACTAGCTGGGGACCGGTGTCGACTACTGGTGTCCGTACCCCCAACTACGAGCGCGCTACACAGCGACAAAAAGAAACAAACTCTGGGAAGTCGCTGCCCCACTGCCGTCTTTCCCTCAGCCGGACGTACAACTCAAACTCAGGAGTGAGGGGTCCAGGAAGACGACACAGACCTCAACGGTACAACACAAGTACCGGGACAAAACCCGAGCACAACAAACACACGTGTCTGGCTCACAAAAACCTGGGGTACCCGACTAGAGAGGCATTCCGGAATAGGCGCCAGACCACCACACTCGGCTAGCACAAACCACGATATTTACACATATAGCCTTTACCTATAATTCACAATATACAAGTGTTAGGATTAGCTTAACATCGGTCACTGTGTGACCCCAAAGCTATCCCACACCAACACATAACTAAACCACAAACTTGCCTATCATTGGTCATCTTGTAACCTCCAAGCTAGCTCACACTAATACATATAAATCACGATAGCCAATCATATTGGCCTATCATCGGTCATGAGATGACCTTCGTAACAACATACCACTTACTTCATAAATCCATATAATATTATTCGAAAGACAACAACGGACCAGGGCTAGGTCAGTATGGACCTTCACTGCCCAAACACCACAAAGTCATGGCTAGGCTCACTCAGGAACCTCACTGCCCAGTTACTACGATAAATCATAAGAATTACATTACAACAAAGTGTGTAGTAAACACACACTCAA
The DNA here is from genome assembly GCA_014218235.1 of Colocasia esculenta. Lineage (NCBI taxonomy): Eukaryota > Viridiplantae > Streptophyta > Magnoliopsida > Alismatales > Araceae > Colocasia > Colocasia esculenta. The sequence continues at coordinate 87,675,967 of CM024759.1, forward strand.
ACCACGTAGGCAATACGTGTATATTACACCCTGTATGGTGTACCACACGTCTTCCACGTAAACCACATGTCCAACACATGGACCACGCACTCCAAGAGTGCCACGGGTGCCAACCCACCACACATACCACGTAAAGCGATTACGTACATCACACATCATTCATGTAAAACTTGCCATTACATGAGCAGTATGCTCCAAGAGCATAACAAGTGCTGGCTCACACGGTCATCGCCATGCACACACAATCACACATTATTCATAACCAGGAAAACTACGTAAACAACACTGCATGGTACATGCACAGTTGGCGGCAACATCGACTGCCGCTTAAAGGAAGTAAACGGCAAGCTATCTAGCCGTCTATATCCCGGCTGGTGAGCTTGGCGACAAGAGATCTTGACGCCAAGTTCTCCGGCCTAAAACCTGCAGAAACCCTAATCCAGTTCTACAGGTTTTCCACCGTTAAACTACAGAAAACATATAAAGAGAGTTCCTTTAACATACTAGAACCCGGAACAACCCATTACAACATGCTTTACACATTAAATTCATCAAACCACCCTTTAACCCCGCATGGTACGACTTGATCCGAAAATACAATAAAAATGCTGGTTCAAGTGATTAAGTCGTGTTTTAATGTTTCTAACGAACTAACAGGGTTCGTCCCCTACCTCAAAAACGCAATTAAACTCCCGAAGAACCTTGAATCACGCCGAAACCCGAGAAACGTCCCACGAACACCGCGCTCCAATCCGTCTTTCCCCGCCCGATTTGTCGCTACCACGCGCACCACGGCCTTCCCACGAGCTCCCGCCGACCGTCAGAACTCGCGAAGAAGCTCAAGGGAAGGTGTGGGGGAAGAGGAAGGGAGAGAGAGGGGAAAGAACAGAGCTCGGGTTTGCCATAAAAACACAGACATGCCAGGTTAACGTCAACCCTTTGGCCGTTTAACCAGACCGCCACAACTAGACGTCCACAAAGCCTGACGCAAGTTCAACAGTCAACGTCCTCATCGATGGACGTTAACACCATGTTAACGGCACACCACTGCCGCCAACACACTACTGGTGTCCAGCAAGCTGAACACCAACACAAACCAAAACCAAACCCGGTAAGGATCTAGCAAGAAACACACAACACTAGTGGGCCTCACATTGGCCACCAAACCCACTAAACCTGGATCCACGAGGATCGAAAAAAACGCGCGACGTTACAAATAGAGTCCACACAACTCCATACTCTTCCCTTCTCTCCTAAATTTTGAAAATTCACAATTATCCTCTATTTTTCTACCATTTATCCACCTAATGGGTAGGGGAGAGGTTTAATTCGTGGGTAGAGGGTTTGGGTAGGTTAGGACTCTGTAAGGACATTTATAAGCTAGTTTAGTCATTATCTTACCTCTTTTTAATTTATTTAATAATTAACTCCGAATTTCTACATTTATCTCCCCTTATTCTAGTAATTATCCCCTAATTAGCTTGGGGAGAGATCAAATTTTGTGACTAATGAGTTAGGATAGGATGATGACTCTTTTTAATATATATATAGGTCATATTAGTACTTTAATGACCTTTTTTAATTAAGAGATAATATAATTACGAATTTACCTATTTAATATGAGTCTCTATATTTCATTTCTATTTCCACTTATCTAAATTCCCTTTTAGATTAAGATAGAGTCCTATTGAGTTAGATTAGGGTTAGGACTCTTTGTGGGATGATTGGGAGTTAAAAATAGTCTTATCTTAACCCTTTTCATTTATTATTATTATTAATTCGAATTTCATTTAATTAACTCTCATCTCATGGCGGGCTCTTCATATTAGGGCCCAACAATCCAGTTAGGTCCATTAATAAAACTCATTACTAATTTGACTTAATGGTTATTGATTAATTCAATTATTCACCCTTTATCCTTATGCAAATCTATTTATCACACTATTTAATTACTTTTGTATATTTTTATTCACTTCAACATTATTTATGCCAATATTTCTAATCTTCATCATTTGGGCTCTTACTCTGAGCCCAATAACTCATGTGAGCGTATTTGTACAACTCATGTACTTACTTACTTATTGGATTTTTAATTATCCTTTTATTAGATTATTTATTCATGGGCCAAGATTGTCCATTGGTCCAAATATCATAATGGGCTATCATCCCATATTATTTAAAGTCTACCACATGTTTATTTTTATTTATAATCCACTTTGGGTCATAAATAATGAGTCTTCGACTTATCCTTATTATGCTAATAAGTCGCCTAATTTCTTAAATTGGGTCTAAATGATTTTTTTTTTCTATGCCCAAATTAATGATGGGTCATTAGAGAATACTATTTAAAGTGTAACTATTATTTATGGAATTTTTATATAGATTTATATGCATGTAATAATAATGCGTACCTTTTTAAAGTTGAATTTATTAATTGATAAATTTCAATTTATCCATAATTCTTAATTAATGATTTTTCGGGGTACTACATCCTCCCCCTCTTAAAAGAATTTGGTCCCCAAATTCTACAACTCATTCGGGTAATTATGAACCTCATTATGCTAAAAGTATTAATTTCATAAGTTCAGAGTTACCTTCCACAGTTCCCACTCTTGATTTGGAGAGAGTTCTATCGATACTTCCGGTGTATCGTGTTGTTTGATTCCTCATGACGTTGGTCCTTGAATTGCGGGCAGTCTCTCATCTTGTTGTATGGCTGCCACATTGCAAACATTTTCCTTGTTTCCACCAGCAATCCTCCGACGTGTCCCCTCCTATCGCAGCGCTTGCATCGCTCTCTCTGCGAATACGGGCTAATTGTATGTCGTTCTTCTTATTCTTCTTTATTTTTCTATCATTGTTTTGTTGTTTCTCTATTGTCATAGAGTTGAGATCTTTGGTGTTAGGGATGGTTCCTTTAGAAGAGGGCAGTCTTGTATCTGATGCTCCAAGATGCCACAACGTAGACATGCACCCATTCTTCGCCAACAATCAATGGCTATATGGCCTGGCTTACTACAATGACGGCAGATGATCTTGCTAGATTTCTGTTGCGTGTTCGCCTTCTTGTCTTGGTTGTGTCTTTTCTTCTCGTTCCTTTTAGCCGCCTTTTTAATCTTCTTGGTCGTCCTCAAGGCTCCTTCCAGCAGTTGGGCAACTTTCTGACATGCCCGGACTAGTTTTTGAGTTGACCTCATTTTGTCTTGCAATGGCGTATATTTGACGTCCATTTAGGGTTCCTTCAAGAATGAGATTGGCATCAGGATTCTAAAGTAATAATTTTAAGTTTATACACACACATATATATAGATGAATGTATTCAGATCTTTAACCATGGTTCTACCCAATCCTCACATAGGCATGGTGGTTGACTTAGAAATGTGTCAGGGCAGTTCACCTAGAACATCCTATGACCTAAAATATCCTAATAAGGATATCCTAGGCTCTGATACCAACTGTCATGCCCCGCCAATTTAGCAGCGGAATAAATTGGGAAGGCATGAACAACGTGTATGGTAACGTAAATTGCGCATACATTCACAAATATCAAGCATCTAACGAACAATAATTGCAATAAAAACTCCTCATTTTATTGATAACTCATCTAAACTATTACAATCACTAATTCAGAGCCAAAACATAGTGCTCAATAACATCTTTACATTGGAAATGATAACTAAGCGACTCTAACTAACGACTCTATGATACTAAGGACATTCCATCGCTATAACTCTAGGTCGCTCATCTCTCCAGTCCATTCCCGTTGGTGTGCGTAGGGTCATCACCTGACTTACCTGAAACACATTAAGTAAATATGCAGGATGAGCGAATAACGCTCAGTAGGACTTAATATCTCATGAACACAAGCATGCTTTAAATAGTTAATGTTTTAAATGCAGGTTAACCAGAGAGTAAAGTCATGTAGAGCTTGTCATGATAACGAGAGAACAATTGCAATTGGCACATGGAAAATAGTACAACGAGAACGACAATAGAATGGCCATGTAACGATAAAACATGCAAATTGCACAACGGTGCACTAGTAACGATCACGCTTGCTCTTGTAGAGATAGTACTTTGATTGTCATAGATTAATCTAGATAGTAAACTGGCGCTGGATGCATGCCGTAACACATCCTTGATCATTTTAACTCCCATGGGCACTGTCACTTTTCGAGATGCTCCCCCAGGACCTGATCGGGCCCTATTGCGTTGGCATTAGTCATTTCTTTTATCTTAGACAATCACACGAACGACCAATAGAGTACCAAGAAGAGATAAGAGAGTACTAGACGAGATAGATGAGAGTGTAGAGAAAACGTGAACAGATGAGAGGATATAGATAGTAGATGAGATAGGGACAATTTCGTAAAACAACGTGAAATTCCGATAGTAACGGTTGCACAACACCATGTCGGGTACTGGCAGTCTGGTAGAAGTCACAACCGCCCCTTAGCCGTGCTGTGTACACGGGTCAGGTGGTCCGGGTGAACTCAAGATGAGAAAGAATATACTAAAGTATGGATCGTACTGATCCCTAAGGTGTAACGAGTTTTGAGGTACAACCAGCTCGTTGACTAAGGACGTGCGCCAAAACCAAGAAGACTTACGGAGGTCTTGACAAGGAGTCTCTGGTCCAATCGAGAGTATTCCCGGTGGAGAGGTGGTCCAAGTCAAGGGAAAGTGTGTAAAAAAATGGGTCCGTCGTGCCTCGAGTGCTCGAAGGCCGAGGGGAAAACGGTAACGGTAGATAAAATGCGCGAGTAAAAATGGAAACAATTGTATTTAATTAAATATGGTAATTTAGTCATTTATTCGATAATTTACCGATACATTATTGCATAATTGATCAGGGTCAATGGCATTTAATAATGTTGTGTGTGTGTAAGTGTAAAGAAATCTTGAGGATATGACAAGTCGTGCAATGTCATTTTAAATAATTAAATTTATATCATTAATACCATTTATTAAATTACCAAGTCGAATTAACTATAACATGGGTTAATCATGGCTAATTAAGAAGCATATAGACTAATCAGCTGGGATATAAGTACAATTATCTGTTCTGGCCGAAATTTAATGAAGGCGACGAGGTGACCTGTCGCGATCAAGTCGCGACGGGGGGCTAGGTCGCGTTAAGCAACATATCGCGACGGGGTATCCTGTCGCGGTTCAGGTCGCGGTGGTGCGGCCTGGCGCGACAGGCGAACGGCCGACCTGGCTCGGTTCGGGATTGGAACGCAGCGGCGAGGCCCGTCGCGTTCATGATGCGACCTCAAAGCCGACCGCGACACTCCCGTTATCGCGGCGTATCGCGCTGTCGCGATAATAGGGGCGGTCCAGTTTTTCCCTTTTTTCTCTGGGTAGACCCTTCTTGACACAGGGTCATTCTAAATTCAGTATAAAATCGCACAGTGATCTAAAAAGCACGAAACCAATTTTAAACGAAAGTAGACATGTACATTTATCAACATGCACGATTAATTTTAAAATAGACAAGGTTTAGACATGCATTGATCAGGTTACTTTTCGGTGACCTAAACAGACGCAGTCAAGGTTCAATGAATTAATTAGAGATGTATACATGATGAAAAATTATGAAACCAGAGGCGTTTGAAAGCTAACACGTAGTAGTATTTATGATAATTTTATCATGGAATGATGTCAAGTTTGCACGAGGTTAAAAAGGAAACAAGGAGGGCCGAGTGCACAAGTCTGATAGATATTCAAAGATTTAATTCTCCCTCATGGAGATCAAAATCAAGTAAGACCAGGGGCGTTTGAAAGATAATAAGACGTAGTATGTCTGAGAATTTTATCAAGGCATGATAGCAAGTACACGTGGGGATTATAGAAAACACAAGATCTCAGTTCATGGTAACAGCAGGACTTCATGAATTAAATTCGTCCAAACGAGAGTGAACGAAATACCACGAAACCATAGGACTTTTGAAGAGGTACATGAGGCTACCTAGGGTAATTATTTCACGTTTAGCTTGAGAGATTGCCTACCTTTTTGCGCTGTAAAGATCCTAGGGTTGAGGGGTGACGAATTTCCAAGTTCTTCTTGCTCCAACCTCCTTCTTCTCCTTGCTCCAACCCTTCTCCTCATGCTCCAAAGCTCCAACCATGAAAATGGGGTTGATAGGGTCAAATGAGAAGTGTATTGGGTGGTAATAGAGTCCACACAACTCCGTACTCTTCCTTCTCTCCTAAATTTCGAAAATTCACAATTATCCTCTATTTTTCTACCATTTATCCACCTAATGGGTAGGGGAGATGTTTATTTCGTGGGTAGAGGGTTTGGGTAGGTTATGACTCTTGTAAGGACATTATAATCTAGTTTAGTCATTATCTTACCTTTTTTAATTTATTAATAATTAACTCTGATTGTCCATTGGTCCAATATCATAATGGGCTATCATCCCATATTATTAAAGTCTACCAACATGTTATTTTTATTTATAATCCACTTTAGGTCATAAAATAATTAGTTCTTCGACTTATTCCTTAATTATGCTAATAAGTCGCCTAATTTCTTAAATGGGTCTAAATGATTGTTTTTTCTATGCCCAATAAAATGATGGGTCATTAGAGAATATTATTTAAAGTGTAACTATTATTTTATGGAACTTTTATATAGATTTCTATGCATGTAATAATAATGCATACCTTTTTAACTAGTTGAATTTATTAATTGATAAATTTTAATTTATCCATAATTCTTAATTAATGAATTTTCCGAGGTACTATAGGAAATGTTCTAGTGACAAATAAGTTTGTTCTAATCAGTGACAAATAGGTCCTTTCCAGTGATAAATAGGTCCTTTCCAGTGACAAATAACTAACTTTCAGTGACAAATAAGAAATGTTCCAGTGACAATCAAGTTTGTTCTGTTCAGTGACAAATATGTCCTTTCCAGTGATAAATAGGTCTTTTCAGTGACAAATAGGTCATTTCCAGTGATAAATATGTCATTTCCAGTGACAAATAACTAACTTCCAGTGACAAATAAGAAATGTTCTAGTGACAATTTGGTTTGTTCTGTTCAGTGACAAATATGTCTTTTCCAGTGATAAATAGGTCTTTTCCAGTGACAAATAGGTCTTTTAGTGATAAATATGTCATTTTCAGTGATAATAGGTTATTTCTAGTGACAAATAACTAACTTCCAGTGATAAATAGGAAATGTTCCAGTGACAATTTGGTTTGTTCTGTTCAGTGACAAATAAGTCCTTTCCAGTGATAAATAGGTCTTTTCAGTGACAAATAACTTACTTTTAGTGACAAATAGGAAATGTTCCAGTGACAAATAAGTTTGTTCTGTTCAATGATAAATAGGTTTTTTCCAGTGATAAATAGGTTATTTCCAGCGACAAATAACTAACTTCCAGTGACAAATAAGAAATATTTCAGTGACAAATAGACTTGTTCTGTTCAATAACAAATAGGTCCTTTCCAGTGATAAATAGGTCTTTTCCAGTGACAAATAACTAACTTTTAGTGACAAATAGAAAATGTTCCAGTGACAAATAGGTTTATTCTGTTCAGTGATAAATAGTCATTTTCAGTGATAAATAATCATTTCCATTGACAAATAACCAACTTCCAGTGACAAATAGGAAATGTTCCAGTGATAAATGGTGGTGGCATCACTCCTGCCAGCGCAGTACCTAACAACCTACTTATCTGATAAGATGACATAAATGGTGGTGGCATCACTCCTGCCGGCGCAATACACTGCATCGCCAAATTCTCCCCGGAGCTAGACTGAGTTGTACTCTGCATGGCGTTCAACTTCTTAGGCGCCATGGATGAAGAAGACAGCACGAGGAAGATCATTGGATTTGGAGGCTCTTCTCAGATATTTTCGCACAAAAAGCAGGAAGGGCAAAATTGACATATTCAAAATATCTCACACAATCGTTGTTCCGTGATGGAGACGGTTTTATGATGAAACGCCTCGGGAAGCCACGGAACAGGCGGCTACGTGTATGGGGATGCTGACATGGACGGCTTGCAATATGGACCAATAACCAGCGACCCGATGATTCCAGCGTGGCGAAATCTCCCATGCGAACGTGCACAAAACATTTCTCAATCTCCAAATCCCTTCCCGCGTGCCCTCTCCATAGAAACCCCAAATCCCTTCTCGTCTCCTCTCTCGCCGTCATCGCCTCCACCGCCCTCCGCACCTTGTCTCTAGCCAACTCCACCACCGCCTCCGATCACTCCTCCACCGCAGGTAGTCGGCCTCTTCCTCTATCTTTCTCCCCCAACTTGGCCAGCGCCTCCCTCCACCAGCACCGTCTCGCACCCCTGTTCCTCCTTTTCCCGACGGCCCTCCACCATAGTCAACGCCCTCAACTTAATTTATTAATGTTAGAATCTCTTAAAAAAAGCGGTGAAGAAGAAGAAGAGTATCTCATAGACATCTCGAGCAGGATAACACAGCAGGAGCATGCATATGTGGCATCAGATTACAGTACCACTGAGTTCAGTATTAAAACCAGATCCCAATTCCATTTGGTAGGATTCAGATATCTAATTTGAAGGAGAAACGTAAGATCGAACAGAAAAAACCTACATGACTTGCTAAGTCGTCTATGAGATTGAGCACCGTGTGGAGTCCAACGCTCAACCAATCAACCCGACATAAATCACGTAGATTTTTATGGTCGGTTGTCGGATACAAAGTCATTGGGTACAAAGTATTTCTCAATCTGAAGGGACGTAGTAGTTCAGAACTAGGATGATCGAAGCACATGCCCATTAAATTTTTTTTTGAGAACTTCAGCCAGACCTGATAAGTAGCTTCAGAAAGTAGATGGTAGTCCGAACCAGAAAAGACTTAATCTGATTCCAAAACGACAACAAAATTCAGACAGACATTCCTACATTCAACTCAGAAGAAAAAATGCCCGAAGAACACAAACTGTGAGGAAATATACTAGAAGGAAGATGTTTAGTAGCCGCCTTTGAGATCGTTGACGACATCATAAGGAATGGGCGTCACGGTCTCCAATGTGGCACCTTCCACCATGAAGCCGGGCTTGGGACCCTCGGGTTGCCGCTTGGTGCTGATGACCTCGCCACGCGCCTTGGCCTCGCGTTTGAGTTCGTCGTTCTTTATCTTCCTCAGGCGGAAATCCTCGGCGCACCTGGACGGCAGCACATGCTCTACACGAACATGAATCCTCTTCCGGATAATCCTGTTACCAACCTGATAGAAGAAAGCAGCGTCGGCAAGTAAGAAACCAAGGTTCCACGACTTCTTGCAACTATCCATTCCACATATAAGGACCTCCTTGTGGTTTTAGATAGACAAAGATGAAAATAAAAAAGTAACTTGAAATGGTTTGCGATCTTCTTTCAATCTAATTCATTGCCGAAGACCCTCAACTGAAATCTTAGGGAAGTCAAAATAGCACAAGAATTTTCGCTTTTCCTTGTACTACCATATCAACAAGATCACAAAAGGTTTTACACATGATGTATAGATCGCTGAGGAAGTATACTTACAAGCCCAGATGTCTGAAAGCAGTGATGATATATAACATTCCTTGTACTACCATATCAACAAGATCACAAAAGGTTTTACACATGATGTATAGATCGCTGAGGAAGTATTTAACATTAAACTTACAAGCCCAGATGTCTGAAAGCAGTGATGATATATAACATTCCTTGTACTACCATATCAACAAGATCACAAAAGGTTTTACACACGATGCATAGATCGCTGAGGAAGTATTTAACATTAAACTTACAAGCCCAGATGTCTGAAAGCAGTAATGATATATAAGTAATCCTGTCCATGACCTCTCTACGGAAATAGATCAAATGCTTCACTTGCATCATTTTGGTGAATCTAGAACATGCTCGAAATAGTTATCAGTGAAAATTGTAAGAACGCAAACCATCATCAAACGATTGCCGTGGAGATTTCAAAGTGCAGACCAGAGTCTTCCACTCATGCTGCTAGGCCGCTAATGGCACAAGTGAAGATTTTATTTTAATTGAAGGAAAGTGTGAAAAGTCTAAACTGCTGCATATTTGATGAAAAATAGCTTTTAATTCTTTCCTTAAGTGCATGAACCTCTCTGTTCACATTTTGGCTTCAGGGAGAAAATACATGCCCTCAAACATGTATGGAGGACATTTGAAAATCTAGTCATAAACATCTCGTGCTTTCAGAAAAGGAACTTCTAGTCTCATCTATGCACCCCTCTTTTGCTGTGACCGTCTAATATATAAAATATAAACGCTAATCTGTGTATTCACACGGTAAATGTGCATGTACACATGAATCTGAATTAAAAGGAAGGCCTGAACAAGAGAAAACGGATATATTGCAGATACATTCATATGTTTTGGTACATCGACATTTTCCTGCAAATAAATCTTCTGCTGAAAACAAAAATACTAATCCAAGATCCAGTTTCAATTCCAAAACATCATTCAAGAAACACCTAAAAGTTTCCAGACACCAGACTTGGGCATGTTCAGCTCCATGCACTTTTAAATGAATTAATTCGTGCAACTTACCAGAGGCAATGGGCACTGATTTGATATGAAAGCTGAGCAACAAAGAATACCTTCCACGTTAAAAGGCACTAGACTTGTAAAGGATGGAATGGACCACACTACACAATTTTTTTAAAATCAGATCAGCCACACCCATTATAATCTTTAACACCATCTAGGCCACCACCATATCTCACGGCCAATACAAACGAAACAGCAAAACGCAGCTCCACGCCGATGTAAGCAATATGAAATACTTCATTCACCCTATAGAATGCATCTGAAGCAGACCCATGTACAAGACAACATATATAGGAGTAAAAGCAACATCATCAACAGAACAACGAAAGTTTCGCAAGATGAACAGGATCCGCAAGAATGAGATGAGAGGCGAGGGTGGGAACCGAACCTGCTTGTTGATCTCGACGCCGATGGCGCGCTTGGTGACGTTCCATACCCTGCCGGTGCGGCCGTGGTAGAACTTGTGGGGCATGCCCTTGTGGACGGCGCCGTTCACCTTGACGTCGACATAGTCGCCGATCTTGTAGGTCCTCAGGTACGTTGTCAGGGGGATGTAACCCTTCTTCCGGAAGGGCCTCGCGAAGAGGTCCCTCGTCCGCGACCGCAGTCCGTGGCCCGCCGGCATCTTCTCCTCCTCTCCCCGGTCGCTCCCTTCTGCTGCTACGGCTACGCCCCGGACGACGGAACTAGGGTTTTCTAACAGCCTTTATAGAGGGCGGGTCGGCTGAGATCAAAAGACGGAATTGCCCCTGCGGCGAGGAAGTGACCTTCGTACGTGTAGAAAGGTAAAGAGGGGGGGGGGGGGGGGGGTTGCAAAAAATGGTGGGAAAAAAATAACATTCCTCCAATTAAATTAAATAATAGATTTAATGATTTCAAATATATATGTTACTAGGAAGAATAAGCTAAGTTTGATGGATCAAATTTAATTTTTTTTCTTCTGTTATCTAATGTATTAATTGGACGATCAAGAAAGAGTATGATAAAAAATATATATGAAGGTAACATCATAGTATTTACTCTTAAATATTAATTTTCTTCGTATATTTTCAGTCTTTTTATTAAATTTTCTTTGAAAAAATATTAAATAAAAATATGGATAAAAAGTTATTAGACAGTCACGGTATCGCATTTTTTCTCATAAACCTTTCTAAAAACATTCGAATTCAAGTAAAACAACTATTTAGCAAACTTGAAGGTGACATGGATAGGCTTTGTAAAGTTTTCTTTTTATATATATATTAGGTCAGTTAGTTTAATCTTTGAACTTGTACTTAAAAATTTTGGGTTCAATATCTAAGACCGACACTTAAATCTTATATATATATATACATATTAAAAGACTTCTTTAAATCATGTTAAATTTAGATATTGAACCCCTACCTTCTAGTGTACGATAAAGCGCCCAATTAATCGGACCCTCCTAATGTACGGTAAGTTTTTTCTACTCCTTACATAGTTAGTATAGTTTGTCAAATTATATCGTATTGATACAATTCGAACGTATTGTATTAGAAAATTTAGATACTCAACACAGTTCGTTACATTGATTATTATTTTCTTCTTTAATAATTCAATATTATTAAATTTTAGATCTTATTTGTCTCGAATCAAACCCAAAAAGTGTAATATATTACGGTTCATATTATGTTACAAAATTTCAATTCCATCTAATTTGTCGTCACAACTAATCTTGGCTAATAACACAATATAAGGATCTTTTAGAAATCAAATTTTCAAATATAACTTAAGAACTCATTTATCAAGAATCATCACTTTTGAAAGTGTCGGATGTAATTAAAAATTTGTAATATACTACTTTTATAAAGAATAATATGTTATAAAATGACTACAGTCAAACTTAAAACTTCCTATGACATGAATGAGCACAGACGTTGGAATTAGGGCTGTTCATAATACAGTCCAACTCGAAAAATCAAATCGAACCGACTAATTCGGTTCGGTTCGAATTAAGAGGTCTCATGATTCAATTCGATTTCATGTTGAAAAACCGAATAAATCGAATAGATATTAAATATATATAATAATTAAAATATATCAGAAAGGAGCGCATAACCCAACGGACTAGCTTCTCCCAAATCCTTGGGTGAACATTTGGGGCTTTAAAGCATGTTTTTTTATTCGGTTCAAATCGAATCAAACCGAACCGGGTTCGGTTCGGTTCGAACTAAATTTCAGTTCGGTTTCGGTTCACCCAAAAAATAAGGTGAACCGAACCATGTTCACCCCTAGTTGGGACCAACATTCATCCAGGATAACATGAAAGTAAGATCCGGCGAGAAGAAAGTTGCTTAGTTGAATTGTGAAAGGGGTCGAAAGATCACAGCTATTAATACTTTTTTCAATTATTTGATTAAAATGCACTATATGACAGACATAATATATTGATGTAATCTTATGAGAATAATTAGAAAATCGAGAAGAAGCGGATATCTCATCCAACACAATTTAAATGAGTCATTCAAATCAGAATCTGATGGTATAAATGTTTACAATATTGTCCATCTTCAAAGTTCACTAATTATGTAAAACTTATAATGTATATGTTTTTAATTATTTAATTAAAATGCACTACATGACAGACATAATATATTGCTGTAATCTTATGAGAATAATTATAAAATCGACAAGAAGCGGATATCTCATCCAACATAATTAAATGAGTCATTCAAATCAGAATTTGATGGTATAACTTTTGAATAGGGGGGATTCAGAATTGCACATCTTAATCATCAAATAGACTTTCTTCATCAGATTGGAGTTTACTTTGGCATGGATTGTCCAGCCTCAGGTTGTCTGTCCGTGGGAAGATAGTTGATACCACAAAGCCTGCCCCCATTTTCTTAACAATGCGACTCCAAAATGGCCGGTTCTGCAAGATTCCACTCTAATGGGTCTTCCTAATGGAATGTAGACAAATAATAAAATAACAGTAATAAGTCCAGATGAGAGGAGCATCAGAATCGTGAAAGATGGGACAGTTTTCAACACGTTCAGCTAAGAAGAGAAAAGATAAATGAAAGAGAAAAACCCTGAGCTTTCTATTCTACCCTCCATAATCGCCTTACTACAACACCATGATAGGGTGGTAAGATTATATGCTTGTTGATTCCTATGGTAGAGAGACATCAGGGAAAAAGATGTATTATCTATCTGTTGCAACCCCCCGAAAAAAAAAAGCCCCACAATATAGTGATAAAATGTTGCACAAATTGGAGCCAAATACTCATCTTGGTTCACATGCCATGGAGCAAATGGAAAAGATAAACACCAAAATGTGAAGAGAGGGACATCAGATGCCTGGTTCTTGATGCAAGTTCTTGCAATACATGATGGCTCTTTCAACTAAATCTAATTTTCCGGGTCTAGTTCATCGGAAAAGGGGAGAAATTCACAACTGATGAAGATCAAACAGACAAAAGAATCCATCTTCTCCTGATGAAAATCAGGTAGAGAAACCCATCTTAGTAACTACAACTATCTGAGCGAAAGTACATCTACATATCTTTTGACAAAGAATGTACAGGATCTTCAAAACCGATTGTCAATACTGTGAGATCGGCCCAGAATGGCCAATGAATCGACACTCTATCTTCCTATCATCAGAGTTAATTTCAGGTCTCTGTTATCCAATTTATCAAATCTCAAAAAAAAAAAAAAATCTTCAAAACCAAGGAACTAACAAGCATCCACAGTAACAGCAGAAGAACCCTGAAAAAATGGCATAAAAGAAAACAAATCTTGAAGTTTGTAGCAGCGGTCCATGACATTAAGAAATTGACTGCAGCCTTCACTTGGATGGAACAAAAGGAAAAGAAATCACGTTCAGTTTGATAAAACCATTCAGACGGAAGCCATATGCCAACAATATTACCTTTTTCTTGGAAACGGGGGTGACTTCATCTGCATTTGGTAACATCATTCAGACAAAAGCCATGTGTCATAGAAGGCAAGAAAATGTGAAATCTCAGACAAAAAATCCAGAGTCTAGAATAGCTACCGACTTCCAAAGAAGCACTTTTCCTGCGCTTCCCTCACCCAATTTCGTAAGTAGACAAATATCTCTTCACTTTGCATGCATCATCTATGAAATACTGTATTGACAAGAATAATGATGTCATAATTTCCTTCCAAATGCTTCTTTGGTCGTTTTATCAGAAGATGAATCCTAACACGACATACATCTTAGTTCGAGTTCAATTGACTGCCCCTCCTGGGTTAGCAGATTTCACCCCAGTATAAGTATGCACATACCCAACAAGAACACATTTACTAGCAATACAAATATTCTCCATAGAAATACAAAATTTTAACAAGGGCATATTTCATGAACAGTTACCATAGATTATCTTCCCAATAAGGTATGTTCACCTTTCCAGATTATCCAACAGAATGCACACAATCGGTTCCAATATCTTGAGAGACGTTACATACTTACATCTACTAGCAACTGGTGTAGGTGGGAGGTGTAAACAAACCCTAGAAAAACCCTGCATAACAACGTCAGACAGTGCAAACTGTCAAATGAGTTATGGAATGAGCACCCACGACATATTGCTGTTTAACAACTAACTTTTCACATTTTTCCCAAAGTTTCTTCACATCCCACTAGTAGCAGGAGATTTGTTTTCTCCAACTGTTTTTTCAGGCTAAGAGAGAAGCTAAGGAGAGTGAAAGAGATAGGCGGAGAGAGCAATGAACTTGGTTGTATAGAGCAAGAAATGAAGAGGGCGTCTTGGATGCCACATGAGCCTATCAGATCAAGATCTAACAGCCTCTAGGGAAAAAGAACGATCAGCCAACCTGGACAACAAAGCCTGACCAAAGGTCGTCCGCTGAACTTGGTTGACAGCTTAGTATTATATACTTGTACACTTTTGAAAACTTTTTAACGTCTTACAGTGCATTAAAAACAATTATTGAAAAGGACCCCTGAAGTTGTTGACATGTTAATATAGGATATTTATGAGCAGACTGAATCCGCAATGTTGCCAATATAGCAGATCCATATAATCACAAGCAAACAATGGTATAATTGTGCATCGAAGATGGGAGGAATTAGTCAAATTCTATTGTATAGAAGACTCATGAATTATAAGGAAGACTGAAAGATGTTAGTCTTAAAGTTGTGTCCATCACAAAGAATGAAAAGTTAATTGTACACCATGTTGCATGTGACAGAAGAAAGGATTCATGTAAAAGTAGTATTGATTTGTTCCACAAAAAGGTGATTTCACCAGAAAAAAAACACTTTCATTGATATATTGATATACAGCATGGTTCCAAAAAAGGAGATATGCGTGAGGGCAAGTAATGCTTATTCCAAAAGTTAAAAAAAATGATATTATCCTATCTGAATAGATGGGAAAAAGAAAAGATCCTGGCCAAAAATGTGAAGTTCCTTATAAACGTGACCTTTCTAAACCAAAAATAAAGCTTCCAAGTATTCATCGACATAACCAAGGCACGGCCAATGATCTGTCCTGATCCGGACCAATGTTGAAGTGTCGTGCACCTCCATCTGAAAAAGGAGATGGAATCTGGGGGGGAGGAATATTAGAACAAAAAAGGAACCCAGACTGGTCCTCCTGATATCTAGAAGACTATCTGATTCGTCTTCATCTTTAATATACTGGATCTGAAGAGGGGAGGTGCTTTCAGCAAATGTCGAGACATCATCGTTGTGATCAGTGGGTGTAGTATGCTCCTCCTTCCAGATGACATTTTTTATGATTCCATTGCTCTTTAATGCACTAAGAAGAGGACCACCCATCACACAAACAACAAATGGAGCAAGGTGAAGCTCAATACAGTGGATTAGGCTGTCTGCAGAAACTTCTAGAAGCTTTACCGAACCTGTTCCATGAATGGCTGCAACCCCTTTGCCTCCTTTCAATGGAAAGGTCTCTCGCCCTGTGTTGGCAGAACTACCACAAGCTTCCCACAAGGCATTGAAAAGATCTAAATAATACTGAGGAATATCATTTTCTGAAACATTATATGGTACGCTAGCCTTTAAGAACATGTCTTCAATCCCAACCGGGATGCTCTGAAGTGAACCGGAAATGATTTGCCCATTTTCTCCATTTGCTTGCAGAACCACATTGACAAGGCCAGGCATTGGTTCTCGAGGCTCTAATTCTATTGTCACCAACCGTCTAGAATTTGAACGTCCTGGAGAAGTATTGTCTACCGGTACAATAGCTTGATCTTTCACAGAGGGTTCACCGAGGAGGAAAGGCACACGACAAGATGGAATTTGACCGTACCTTGATGTAGACGAAACGCTTAGAACTATTGCATATAGAGCAGGCAGTGCATGTGTTTCATCTGAATCTGCAGAAGAGGCATCCGTTCCCCAAACCTGACTGAATACTCCAGCATCAAATCTCAGGTTACATGGTATCTTTATTACCAGCCCTTTCATATGTCGGAAGTCAGGGATACAACTGAAATGCCTTCTCAAGATATCTAATATCTTAGAAACCTTTGAGTCCATTACACGCAGTGGCTCTTGTGTTGAACTGATCCTCTCAAAGTTCCCATCAGCCTCAATAGTTACATCTGCAGAACCTGAAACGTCAACAGAATCAATGCTGCGGCTGCCTTCTGGATTGACAGGTTCATAGTCTTTGGCAGCCAAATAAGGTATTGTTAAAGACCATGACTGATTAACAAGCAATGGAATAACCCGCTCAAGACGAATATAGGAAGAAATGCCTGATGGTTTCTTAGGTGAAGATCTTGGAGAAGGAACTTGGTAGAATAAACCAGTATGTGGAGAGGGTGTGACCCCCAGAAGCTGTTCCCCGAGATTCACTAAATGCCTCATCTTTTTCCCAGGTATGCATACAAGCATCCGCAAGTAGATTCTGCAAGAATCGAAGTTCAGTAAAGTAGACTAAAAAGGCATGATGATAAGGTTGGTTTAACATAATTCAGATAATTACCTTGCATTATCGCGAACCTCCAAGTCAGGAAAGAACTGAGAAGTGAACGACAAGAGACGTGAAAGGGCACTAAAAACTCTAGAACTGCGATGATTCATAAGCACTGTGCGGCAAATGCGCAAGACTTTACTCCCCTGCGACCATGATCTTAGCCCCACATCTGGTCCATGTTTCTCCGCAAGAAACACCATGAACCTCAAAAGCAACTCCAGCAGATGGCGAGGAGGTATCTTGACATTTTCAGCGATCCTTTCAAATATTGGGAAGTAGGCAGAGACCCGGTAGCCCATTACAATCTTCGGCAGTAAGCACTCGTCAAATGTTTGGAGCAGCCGTTCACCCAGCTGTCTGTGAGTCTCACATCCCTTTAGACGGTCAACAAATGCCGCAATTACCGGAACCAATCCAGGGTGTTCCACAGCCATGTTCACCAAGATATTCTGCAATGAAGTCAATTTTCTTAGAAACATCTAAGAGGTCAAACAGAAGGTAGCTTCTGCAGGAAAGCATCAGATATGAGTGGCACCTGGAGAGTGTTGAAAGTGGTAGATTCCATAAGAATGCTCATTGTAGAATTGTCAGAACTATGATGAGGCACTGCCCCAGTCAGAAACTTATGCAGTGTGCGGAAGGCCACAGACGTTTCGGTGCTCCATGGAGGTAACCATCTGAATGCTGAGACACAAACAAGACAGTCTTCGAAGAGCTTTGCAACACAATCCCCACTTTTACTATTGTCCACCTCCTTATCTTTCTTCCCCTTCTCCCCACGAGAAAAACCAAGGACGATGGCTATGAATGCAAGCACATCCAACTTTGCAGCCTTCAACCCCAGGGGATCAAACACGGACGGATAAAAGCTGGAAGCCATGGGAACAAGAAGATTCTTCTTATCAGGGGGCCGGGATGCTACACCCACCAGCCAGTGAAGAGCAAGCAGCCGGAAAACCACAGGCTGCTGGCCTTCCTTGGACACGAGAGTGAGCCGGCGGGTGATGTTTTGCTCATCACCAGAAAACGCATCTGAGAAATGCGAATACAGCATGAGAACGACATGGCATAGCATAGGATCATACGAGTAAATCAGGCCAGAGAACTGCACCTTCAAAGTGCCGCCGCCGCCGACATCTGACCTTCCAGTGCTTTCACAACACGGGTAAGCATAAACACCATCTCTGCTGTTGCTAATGGCGTCAGGATCATCGGCCTCTCCAGCAGGAACGCCATTATCCTCCTGATATCCCTCAAATTGAGTTCAGACAGATCCTGATTCTTCCCTGCCACAGTACCCAAATACCCGGGGACATTGAACGGGACCAACTGAACCGAGGTCGACAAAATCCCCATCGCCGTGGGGGGAACGCTGTGCTGCACAATGTTGTGAACCACCAACGTCAGGAGGAGAACATAGCTCTGAGCAGCGTGCGTCCGCTCGCTCTGGCAAAGATTCCAAAGGTGCCCGGCGATCTCCGAGAGCAGGCAGGGGTACGCCCACTCCAGCTCCCTCAGGCACTCACAGGCGACAGCCCTGGCCTGCCGATCGGGGCCGTGATTGGGGCGATTCACGACGGCCAGCAGGAGCTCCACCAGGTCCTCGAGCTGGCGCGGGGCATGGTCGAGGGCATCGACAGTGATAGCCACGGAGGTGACGGCCACCATCATCTGCTCCTTGAGGGCGTATGCGGCTGGGGTGGCGTCGGCGGGAGACTGGAGGAGGGCGCGGAGGGCGTCGACGAGGGAAGAGAGGGCGGGGGCGGCGTGGTCGGGCGGGGACGGGACGAGGAGGTGGGGGGACTCCTCGAGGAAGAGGAGGAGGAAGGGCTTGGAGGGGAAGTCGCGGCGGAGCACGCAGGCGAGGAGGAGGTCGAGGAGGGCGAGGGGGGCGGCGCCGGGAGGGAGCCAGCGGGGTAGGCGGGAGGGGACGCCGGACTGGAGGTCGTCGATGAGGGCTTCCCATTCCTGCGGGGAGGGGAGCTGCGGCTGCGGCGGAGCGGTCTGCTTCTGAGATGGCAGCCTCTCCATTTTAATGGCAGGAGAGGGGGCGGCGGGAATGCCCTAGATGGCCGGAGGTGGGGCAGGAACTCCGGCCGTGGTTGGTTTCTGGTTTTCTGCTGGGCGATTTGGGGGCAGAAGAAGAGGAAGGCGAAGGAAGGTTCCTCAGTGGGTGGGGTGGTGGTGTTTTGTGGTGGGGGAGAAAGGGGATGGATGTTATATTGAGGTGGTGGGCCCGGTGGTGGGGGCCCGTGGGGGGAGGCAACTTTTGTTTGTTTGGGGAAAATGACGATTTTAGATAATTATAAATAAAGAGAAATATTACATCACTCACTGTGAACTACATCTGACATTGGTTTTTAGTATTCTTTTCATCGCAGTTTTTATGCCATGATTTTTAAAATTTAATATATTAGATTTCAATTATTTGTTTTAGTTGTTAGGTCTCGGAGCAGTTGAATAGAAATTTAACTGAGAAATCTGATGATAAGAAAGAGTGGGCATAGTAGCATTGCTCCAATTAGAATAACCTTGTTATATATAATCAATAATATTATGTATTTACAAATATTAATCTTATTCCGTACTGAGTAAGCTAGATATATTAGGAGTGTCAATTGGGCCGGGCCGACCTGAAGGATTGGTGGTCCGGCCCAGTTTTACACAGATTTGGGTCGAACAATTTAATATTTTTTTAAGTTTGAGTCTGGCCCGGAGTAAAATTGGACCGAACTCGGAGTTGGCTCGGCCCGACCCGGTATTTTTTTTTAAAAAATAAGTAACACGACGATAATTCTAATATTCTAAAATTTTAGATTAAAAATTATGTTGTGGAGCTATATTTAATGACGTAACATTTATTTCATATTTGTAACAACTAGAAATAAGTTTATCTAGATTAGTCTAATATTTGCTTTATGTTATTTTGATTTAAGAAACATTAATTTTATTATAAAAATAAATAAAAATAGTAAAAAAATTTTAAAAAATAAAATCGAGTCGGGCCGAGTCTTACCTAATTTTCCCGGACTGAGTTAGACTTCAAAAAATCAGAGCTCGTCTCGGATCGGGCCGGGTTTGGCTTGAACGATTAGAGACCGAAATAGATCCGAGCCAGCACGGATCCGGTTCAGACCCGACCCATTGCCACCCCTAAGATATATAGATAGCCCTAGTTGATAAATAGTCTAAGAACATATGACAGATCGTAATAGAAGAGTAATTTTCAACTTGTGTTTTTGTAGTAAAAATATTCTATGTTTAAGTATCCACAATAAGATTTTTGTTACGAGAATATGACAAATAATTAAGTCTCAATTCCATTTCAATGAGTTACATTTGTCTGATGCCATGCCAAAAGTATCTAACATACGATATTTTATGTATATATTATCCAATAAAATTATGTAAATCAAATGTGCTTGGCCGAGATGATTTGTTATTGGAGGGGGGGGGGGAACTATTCTCTATTATTTTTAGAAACTCTATATAATCATATTTTTGGTGAGATTTGAATCTTTTACCTTAAACTTCGATAAACATAAAAAGTTAACTAGTGAATCACTGTTTGAGTACTTTTAACTGGAATTACATTTTTAGACTTCAAATTCATTTTTGGTCTAAACAATGGGGCATTGGATCTAAAATAGTTGTCATAAGAACGCAAATATCATTGTGACATACAATAGGGGTCTTCTACATTTCTAAGGAAGTGAAAATTCACATTTATAAAATTAAGATAAACATTTAATGTAAGAGTATACTTACATTTCAATTGTAAGATGGTGGATTTACAAATATTTAAGTTGAAGTCATAAAATCTAACTTTGACTAATAAAATGACATGTCAAGATAAATTGGACTATTCCAAATGGACCAATGAGAGATATCTCTTACAACCGAAATGTAAGTGTGCTCTTGCACTTAGCATTTCTCTAAATGAAAACTCCATACCATTTGATCCCTCGAGGAGAGGATGACCTCTAATGACCCAAAGTTGGCTCTCGATCAAATTGAGATGAGATTGGGGAACAAGCGTCTCGTTGACTTTTGGTTCTACTCTAACTTGTAAGACAATCAATCATGGGAAGAGGTTCTTAAGATCAACCCTCCGACGATCAAGTGAATAGTAAAATTGGCTCATCAATCCAAGAAAAAAGATAGAGATATAATGGAAAGGGAAAGAGTTACTAACTTAGATTATGCTTGAATGACATTTATCCCTTACTTGATTTACCTATGACTATTGGCCTTCTCTTGAAGGCGGCTAAGAGGGGAAGAAAAGTGTGGGTTTGGATATGGGATTAAGCTCCCTTTGAAATTATCCACCTCGACAACACAATCATCAAGGTATGACAGAAGGACAATAATCCAACTAAGGGGTATTATAATGAAATAATTTTATATGCACCTTTATATTCAAGATCTTAAATCATACTTGCATTACTTAAGTCTATTGCAAACTATTTATACAAGCCACTTACATGGGTTTATGCCCCGTACGGAAAAGACCAACAATATTTAAGTAAAAAACTAATTATGAACTTGATTCTGCAAATGACAAGTTGGCTCCTTCGTACTCAACCCAACCTTGTTGGCTCTTAGTCTTGAGAATCTTCTAATTGAATATCACTTGAAAAGAATGAGAAGTCTAACAAAATGCCCAATAGATGTATTCCCTAAAACAAAATCAAATTAGATAATTTACTCGATGAGATAATCAAAACAGGAAGAGGAACTAGTTAGAAATAATCATTCAAGATTGAATCTCTTTTAGGATTGAGAATTCAACAATCATGAACAAATGACTATGTAACAGTTATGTAAAAGTATGAATCATGTAGTAAATTAGCCATTAACAGGTATATTTAAAATTTTCTTTTCAAATAACAAACATTCATTCTTGTAGAACGATCATTTGAACATTCAAATCAAACTTAAACAACTGATCATTCACTCTCCAGTTGGCTAACAAAAATTTTCGAGTGCTCTTCCTAAGACTAGATCGAGCCCATGACATATGACATTAGTCTAAATGGATCCGAGATCCTATATACATACTCAATTGGCAATTCATGTATTAAAAAATCTAATAATTTCTAAAAAATTAGTTCAATATCTATGATAAGTATTTTTCAAAGGAAAGTATAGTGCAAGAATTGCAAAAATGACTCTGAGTGTACTTAGAAAATGAAAGGGAATTATTCTAGAATAATGAATGAAAAGGATAAAAGTTTAAAGATTTAATGACTTAAAATACATCAGAGTCGATTTCGAAAATGAATCTAAGAGTCGATTTAATAAGGTAAGTGAGAGTTGATTTTGAACTGAGAGTCAATACTCATAAATGAGAGAATCGATTCTTTAAATAAATGAGAGTTGGTTTAAATAAGTGTCGATTTTTAAAGTGAGAGAGTTGATTTTCAGAGGTTGGGAGTCTATTATGTAAGAGAGTGGATTTAGTACAAGTCGATTTATTATAGGAGTCGATTTTTTTAAGGGCTGAAACTCGATTCTTACATGAGACTAATGAGTTCTGACTAACATGAGATTCAATTCTTGACGACTAGTGTGAGACTGAGAATCAATTCTCATGAACCCTTGAGAATCAATTCTCATGGACTTATGAGACTTGATTCTCAACAATTTAACATAGGACTCTATTCTTATAAGATATTGAGACTCAATTCTTATAAGACTTGTTTCTCGTGAAGTGCTAAGACTCTATATATGAGACTCAATTTTGATGACCATTAAGACTTGATTCTGATAAATATTAATATTTGACTCTGACAAAGTACATGAGACTTGATTCAAATAAAATGCATGGGAGTTGCTTATATAATAGGTAATTTAGCATGAATTAACACAATGTAATTATCATCGATATCTTGTATGCGTATAAGGTTTGGAAATCATCAACAATGAAGAGCAAGGTTGGGTCTCATGAAGAAAACTCTAACTTCTTCACGAGCATCTTCAAGGGTAAATTCAAGGACAAGATTAAATATAGATCATGATATTAGAGTTCAAGAAAACTTTAAATTGATATTGAACTTCAAGAACTTTAAATTATAATTCAATGAGAAACACGAATATAGTCTTATACTCATATTATCAATAAAAACAACAATCAGAAATTATGTTTATCGAGAAGATATTCAATCTCTTATGAAGCAATAAATGTGGTACGAGCCAAAGAGCATAATAATTCATAATTTGACTTATTTAGATCTACCTATTTTAAATTGAGAAGACTTAATTACACCCTTAAAATTAGAAGAGCTCCTCCTTTTTCTCCTTTGGTTGCTTGAAAGTTGCACCCATGTATTTAGGGGAAAAAATGGAATAGCCTTTGAGATACATGTATTTATAGACAGTCATTTAAGCATCTTAAGTCAGTTGAAAGCTATATAGAAAATGGTTTAACAGCCAAAACAACATCTAATGATGAGAGGCACATTCTCGATGTCTCAATTTCTATTTTCCAATAGTTAAGTTGGCTATACATGACCCAAGGTTATGATTCTAGATAAGTTGTCAGCACCATGACATATTGCTTAAGTGGTAAGTGATTTTGCTTTCTTTATCTTTATTTAAAATATTAATCTCAATTTTAAAAATTGTAATTGTATCATTCTTTGAACTCTTATAATTAGACTCATATTATTCATGATTTTTAAGTCACTACAGGAACCATTCTCCTCTCTTTAACTTCTATTTTAGGTAGGACTGGGTTGGGCCCATTAAAATGGTTGTAACCTACCTAGGAGGCCTATCACCATCAAATTATAGACTACTTGCATGTCTATGTATTTGAAAAATTAGAAATGGACATTTTTATCATTTTGGACAGTAATAAATATTCGAAGAGCTCATGTGAAATGTTGCAAATGTTATTTTCACCTTTACAATTTTAGCCAAAAATAGTGTTTATATTTTAATATCCAAAATCCTTTAACCTTATGTATTAACTTCTCCAATCCAACTATTTCATCCAAGCCCCCCTATTCTTTTCCTCTCTACAAAAAACTCGTGCTATTCTCCACGTAAGTGAGGTGGGTTTATAATTAGCAAAAATATTTCAATATTTTTAAATATTATCCTCTATATCCACTCTCTCCCTCAATCTATTTATCATCAAGAAGCTTTGCTTGAAGATTACGTAGTGGCAATGAGTGACAATAGTTAATGTAGTGACTTTGGATCCGCGACTCATTATGGATTCGTATTTCGTTTCTCTACCTACATCTCGAAAGGTTATTACTAGTCTAAGGAGATAGACAAACAATTAAAATAACTACAACATAAAAGAAAATAATTTATTATTTAAGTGATACAACATCTCAATTGATAATACAAGTACAAAATAAAGCACATCTTTTTAAGAGGTATATCTTGAGAAAGTACCAAAAGAACCAATTGTTGGTGCCAAAAAGACGCCTCTGCACTCTATTGCTCAACTCGAGGTAGGCGTTGAACTCGCGAGCCCTCACTTGCAAGAGGAAGGGAGAGTCTTACAAAGTCATAAGTTCGATAGAGAAATATTAATTAAGTAATTTTAGCTAATAAATGATAACAACTACGATAATAATAATAAAACATCTACAACAACAACAAGGAACAAGCAAACAACTAGGCAAACTGACAAGCAAACAACTCTCACACACTCTGCAAAAAACATATGGCTCAAAAATACACACTCGGACCTAGGCTAGTCAACCTCCTATTCGACCACATGAATACTAGTAGCAACAACAGAAAACACATCCCATCTCACAATCAAGGCACCCTTGACATCTTACCTTCTAACTACCACCCTACAACCTATCCACCTCCAGCTGTAAGAGTGAGACATGTGAGGACCCTACACCACATATTGGTAAAGCTGCAACTTGGGCTAGTTGTAATCCCACGCCCTTCCAGTACCCTTACTCAACTCTAGAATTTCGTAGATTGAGGTTTGTGAGAAGAATGAGACTAATTGAGAACCGTGCTCACATAACACTCAGCACAGAGTTTTCTCCCCCAACTACCAGTGCACTTAAGTGATGAACATATATAAAACACTACCTCAATTATTTTTCCTAGCCTAGATGCAGGCTCAACAATAAGGAGTCTAAGGAAACTACGCTCAACCTTAGTTGCTCCCCAGGCGCAAGGACCAAACCTATCAGTCATAACGTTGTAGAAGCACTGGAGTACCCGACTAGTGGGGTGTTGAATTAAGAACATAGCATTGACAACCATCAAATTTGGGGTGCATCAGAAATTATTGGAAAATAGCTCGTAGAACATTGACTATGAATGTGATAACCACAATCGTCGTGTTCACCATAAAAACATGACATCTACCTAAGGTGAATTTAGAATGCATTAAGTACTTGCATCGTGTTCATACATAATCTCCAGAAATATCAAAATCACCACCATATGAGTAACCTCGAGAAGGAAAAGCCTTCAGGCCAACTAGTAGGACCTCCAACGAAGTGTCAAGACTTAGTGACACAATTGGACTCATCATAGGAAGCACCTCGGATTTAGCACCAGAAAGTGACATTCAAGACATATCACTTTAAGAATGCAACATCCACCAGGGGAAGGCCAAACTTGATGAAATCCTGAAAATTCAGAAAAATCATGTGAAGGCAACATATTGCAAGGTTGCTTTTAGAACATGACTTGCTTAGATGTCACTTTCATAAGCAAACTGTGTGTAGAGCTTTGGCTCTTACAATCATGTCCAATCTGGCCCAAAACCTCCAAAACACCATGAAGAGCAGTAGAGGGAAGGGGGAAACACTCCATCAACATGCACACCCATCATAACATCTATTTCACAAGAAACTATGGTGGAAAATGTGAAGAACCGAGATCACTTGCCCTTAACATAGAGATTCCTTCCCTAAGGAAATAAAGTTCCAATGCTCTCCTAAGCATGCTTCTATATGGAGAACCACGAGAATCTAATTGTATGGAGTGGAAGAAACATTGCCCTATCTCTAAAATGTGAAGCCAAACCCTTAGAAACTTCTTATAGTTGGCTACCTCCTTCTCATCAACACCATCGTATTTATTATTACCACCAACTCATTGCCAAGCGCCACGCTATTGTTGCCCTTGTCCACCACTCGTTGATGACTACTAGAGAGAGAGAAATAGGAGAAGAGAGGGGCTTCAATGGAGATTTGGGGAGGGAGTGAGGGAGAAAGGGAAGAATCAATCAGAAGGGGACTATTTTAAAAGCCCAACATTAATACGTGTGACACTGGGGGAAGATGTGATCAAATGAGATTGCGACAGTGGGGGAACACGTCTCTGCCACGGCGCCTTCCTATTCTGACCCGCTTGCTACCTGGCATGTATGCTAGACCCTGGCAGGGCTGACCAATGTACCAATTGAACACGATATGTTGACTAGTCACATTCATGGCCATGTGGGCTGCCACCTGTCGCTTGGGGTCAGAGGTTTGCTAGTTGATCGATGTACTACCTAAACGCGGCATGCTGACTAGACGTATTCACACAGAGCCTTCACCTCGACCAATCTGCAATGAAATCATTGACCCCTATGGATAAACGACCATAACACAACATCCTAAGATGTCGCATTTAGAACGTGACACATCGTGCCTAACTCGCAACAAAAAACCCATAATTCGATAATTCTAAATCTGACATGGAGTCTCGTCTTGACCAAGGCCTTCAAGAAGTTAAATTAACACTCTGATTTGATAACCGATATCCAGAAGACCGAAGATGTATAGTTGGCCTCTTGAGTCATTGCTTGGTGGAACAAGGAGATCAAATTTATCCAAGAAGAAGTCAGATCAACAAATTTGTGTTACATGCTAGATTTAACTTAGGAATTTTCTACCACCGTACTCAAAATATTCACTTGCAAAACAAAGTCTTCTTTCCCAAGTTAAATTGGTAAATCTTTCAAAAAAAAGAAATTGCACAGGCTCACACCACTTAAAACTACCATTTATAAGTTTTGAAGAAGTAGAGATTCATAAAACTTGTCTTATAAAATAATATATATTTCTTATAACTATAAGATAACATCCTTGGTCTTCAGATTATTAAGACACTTCAGATTATTAAGACACAATGTGTCCACTCTTTTTTTTTTTGACAAGACACAATGTGTCCACTCACAGTCAGTAGTGTCATGATGCTATCTATTGCATAATTTTTCTAACCTCAAGTGTCGGAAACTTAGGAACTTTTGATGACCCCATATATGGATCCATTATGGCTTTCAATGGGCCAAGGCAGGCCCACTGTCATTCAAATTCCATAACTATGTTTAATCTCGTATACCGATCATTTTGATAACATGATAAATTATGTTGGAGATAATTAACCGGGACATTTTTATTTTGATAACCTTATTATTATTATCTCTATTTATCTCTCATTTAATAGAAAAATGAGAATAATTTTAGAATAAATTCGAGCGGATTCTAATGTAATGGAAAATGTATCATTAAATATGAACATAGATTTGTATAGTGGAGGAACAATGAAATGATCTCTACCATATCCACTTTAATACGGTGTATAACTTTTATCTCTACCCAAGAGTAGAGATAGTGCTATTCAAATTTAACACCAATTTATCTTGACTACACCCATTTATCTCTAATATATCTTTTCTCAGTTATCAAAATATTTTTTTAATTATCAGAGGTGATAAATGAGAGATAACTCCCATTATCCAGTTATCAAAGTGGCTATAACTTTATAGGAAAGTTATATCAGGGTTGATGTATGTATTACATAT
Organism: Colocasia esculenta; assembly: GCA_014218235.1. Taxonomy (NCBI): domain Eukaryota; kingdom Viridiplantae; phylum Streptophyta; class Magnoliopsida; order Alismatales; family Araceae; genus Colocasia; species Colocasia esculenta. The sequence goes on from CM024759.1 coordinate 87,704,267, forward strand.
TTTTAAGTTTTAAAATCAATGTTTTATCTTGATATATATATAAATTTTGGGGTGCGGCCGGCGCTTTGGGACGGCACAGCCGTACCCCAGCGGGTGGGGTGCACAATTTTTTTTTCTTTTGAATTTGCACTGTTGGATCAGATTCGACGGTGCCAGACTACAATATGATGGGGCCGCATAGCTGTACTATAATATTCTCTATCCATATTATATATATATATATTATATAATATAATATATATAATTTATCATTGTAATGGATGACGAAATTCTCAAAATAAAACTTTGATCTTTAACTATATATATATCCATAAATAATGTAGTAATAATAAGCAATAAATATGGAGCAAAAGGTGCTAATAACAAATGTGGGTTCCATAACTTCACCACTGAAGCCAGCTGGGAATGTATCCGTTTGAAGTTATCCAAGAGCTCGCCCTGATCTTGCGGGTTCCACAATTTCACCACCCAATATTCTTGAAGTCTGGTAATGGCTTGGACTACTGGTTGGAGTGAACCACCCTAACAATGAGGTAAAGAAATATATTGCATCAATCAAGCATAATACTTTGATCAAAATAAAGTGTCGAATTTACATAATTTAACTTCACCATCCAATCTTAAATCAGATGGTCAATGCATGAATAGTAGAAAGTGAGGCATTATTATAATATTCCTCAAAAGACAGACTTGGCTTTTGTTTCTTATGTGGGGAAAGAGAAAGTGATATTAGGGATGTGATGACCAAACTTTCTCCATATAAATTAATTCACTTATTTATATATTAATTTTGATGATTAACAAAATTACTAATGAATTACTTGAGCCTTGAGGACAGGAAATAAAATAAAAGAAAGTTCAAGACAATCAGGTAAGACCCTCATTTCATAATTTTTCCCAAGTCATTGCATCGACTTCTTCATACTTCATATCGACTTCTATTGATAATCAGAACGATTCCTTTATAAGTTCATATCGATTTCAATAGAGTCATCAAACGATTCTTCAGTACTCGTAACGATTTCTTTTGAACTCGTAACGACTTATCTGTCATAACGATTTCTTTAGTTCTCGTAACGATTCCTTTAGAGCCCGTAACGACTTGCTCGTCACAACGACTCCATAAGTTATCATAACGATTCCTTTAGAGCCCGTAACGACTTGCTCGTCACAACGACTCCATAAGTTATCGTAACGATTCCTTCAGAAACACAACGATTTGCATCTCATAACGATGTGTTAGTGTTTCATATCGATTTCTTCAGAAACACAACGATTTGCATCTCATAACGATTTGTTAAGAGTTTCATATCGATTTCTTCAGAAATACAATGATTTGTATTTCACAATGATTTCATAAATGCTTATAACAATTTCATTATTATAATAACGATTTGCCTATCAACTTATAACGATTTCATAAGTCATAAAGGCATCAGCTTTGTTCATATCGATTTCATTATTATATCAACACTCTTTGATATACGTTGAATAGTCAAAGTCGTATCTCGTCTGTTTGACTGCTATACATTCAATGCACTCTGAACGTATCTCTCATGCATGCAGACGATATCTTCCAGCATTGTGTTATTATGTCTACATCTTTATTTTGACAGAAAGGAGCTTTGTTAAAACTAGCAATATCTTTTCCAAACTGTGACTAACGATCAACGACAGCCCTAGCTGTCTCCTATTTATTGTTGACATACTTGCAGATACCTGACAAGATTTATCTGTACACGTTGGACACAAGATACAAGATATTAAAATGTTTCTGTGGCGTGTACTAAAGGATAAAAGACTGAAGATCAGAAGCTTCCTTGCAGACCTGTCTAACGTACACCAGGATGAGAGACAACGGATCTTTAACGTTCAAATTTCAAGAAGAAGCTTAATACAAGACTCAATACTAAGAAGGACAACACTTTTGAAGATTATTATTCTGAAAGAAAAGCATCGCCAATCTTTCAAGTCTCTATGATTAAAATTAGAGCGAAGCACTCTATTCCAATCCATCTTTAGCTCTCAGTGTTCAAGAAGAAATTCCTGTGAGAGCCAGTGTAGTCTTTGGAGAGAAACCAGTGTTAAAATTCCTTCTCTCTCGAGGCTTGTTTGCTTCAGATTATAGCTGTTTGAGCTAGTTCCTGAAGCTTGTTTTATACTTCTTTTATTAGTTGTTTCCTTCTGGGTGAAGAAAGACCTGGTGGTATCCAGGGTGGTTGTTTTTCCCTTCAGGTTGAAGGAAGACCAGTTGAGGCTGGGTGTAAGGATCCGTGAGGGGGATAGTACCCTTGATAGTGAAATCCTGAGGTATTGCTCAGGACTGGACGTAGGTCTCCAGTGGAGAGGAGTTCCGAACCAGGATAAAAATCCTTGTGTCTTGTGGTTGTGTTTTGTGTGTTTGCTGTCTCATTTCCTCTAACTCTAACTTCGTTTAAGTTGTTGTGTAATCCTTTTAGTGAACATGTATTAATCAAAGATCAAAATTTTAATAACCCATTCACCCCCCTCCCCCTCTGGGCTAGCTAGCTGGCAACAAGTGGTATCAGAGCGAGTCTCTTCGACAAAGAAGAATTTCCAACGATCTGAAGAGTAAAGATCCATGGCAGCCCAAGGTAACTTCGAAGGTCAGTCAGTCAACAGACCTCCTTTGTTTGATGGAGAAGATTATACCTATTGGAAAACAAGAATGGAGTACTTTCTACAAGGCCACGTTACATGATATGGTCCATTGTAGAAGAAGGCGATCTTCTAGTCACCAATGCAAAGGCTCAGTGGACAGATGAAGACAGAAGAAAAATCTCCTTAAATTGCAAAGCCAAGAGCATCCTGTGCTATGCCCTCAGCAAGAAAGAATTGAACAGAGTTTCAACCTGCAAATCCGTAATGGAAATGTGGGAAAAGCTCATGATTACCTATGAAGGGACAAATAAGGTAAAGGAGACAAGAATCGACATTCTTGTGACTCAATATGAAAGATTCTAGATGCAGTCAGGTGAATCCATAACCCAAATGTTTAGTAGATTCACAGATATCACAAATGATTAGCTGGATTAGGAAAAATCTATTGCTGTATCAGATATGGTCAGGAAGATCCTCAGATCTCTGCCATCCTCATGGATACCAAGGTAACACCATTGAGGAAGCCAATGATCTAAAACTAATGTCATGGAAAAGTTAATAGGATCCCTCATGGCCCATGAGATAAATATGGAGAGATTAGGAGAATCCTCCAACAGAAAGAAGAAATCAAATGCTCCAAGGCCAATGAAGACATATCAGAAGAATCACTGGACAACAGTGAAAGCAGTAAGGACAGTGATGATGAAGAAGCAATGCTGTCTCGAAGACTTCAAAGAATTCTAGCAAAGAAGAAGAAGTTCCAGTCTGGAGAAGATTTTTCAAGAAAATAAAGACTTCAGAAAACAGAAGTAAAGGATTCTAAGAAAGGAGAAGTGATATGCTATGAATGCAAGAAGCCTGGACACATCAAGCTGATTGTCCAATGCTTAGAAGAATGATCACAAGAAGAAGGATAATTTCAGAAAATTCAAGAAGTATAAAAAGAAGGCAATGGCAGCTGCTTGGGAGAACAGCAGTGACTCAGACAGTGAGTCAACCTCAAGCAGTGATGGAGAAGAAGCCAACCTGGCTCTCACGGCCAACACCGAAGAAAAGGTAACTTCTGACTCTTCTTTTGATTCCTGTAATGATTCAGATTCTGATAATTTAGAAAGTGCCTTTAATGAACTTTATGATAAATATAAAGAAGTATCCAAATTACTTAAAGTTAGTAAGAAAAAATGTAATCTGTTTAGAAAACACTAATTCAGATCTAAAAATAGAAAATGAAGAATTAGAAAAATAAATAACTGAACTTAAAAGAAGAAATAAATTGTTATGTGAAGACCTAAAAGCTAAGAATGAACAAATAACAAAATTGGAAAACAGGAAAACACAGATGAATTAAGGAAAGAAGTTAAAAACTTAAATGAAGAAAATAATAAACTATCAAGCACACTAGAGAAAATTACCAATGGTAAAAACTCTAATATTAAAAGGTGCTAGAAGAGCAGGTAAGAAGAAAAATGGGTTAGGATATACACCCCCAGATAATGAAGAAAACATAGTCTACCCTAAAACATATCCAACACCAAAGTTTATACCTGAACAAGATATAGCATATAAAGCTGAGTTCAAGTATATAGAAAAGGTAACAAATTGTCCTGCTGTGATCACTGCAACAAATTAGGACATATCGCAATAACATGCCCAACAAAACATAAAAAATGGATAATAAAAGGTAAAATTAATGATACTAACCCATCAGGACCCAAAAGAAACTTGGGTACCTAAAACTTAATGTTTAAATTTCAGGGAAACTCAAAAGCATCCAAATGGTACTTGGACAGTGGATGCTCAAGACACATGTCAGGAAACCAGAAGTTCTTTGTCAATCTCCAAGCTGAAGAGGGAACAGTACTTATGGAGATAATGGAAAAGGCACAGTGATAGGAAGTGGGTCCGTGAACATCAAAGGAAATCAGTTATTGAAGATGTAATGCTAGTCAAAAGATTAAAGCACAATCTCATCAGCATCAGCCAGTTGTGTGACAAAGGCCATCAGATTCAGTTCCAAGAATCAAAGTGCAGTATATTAAAGGATGGAGCAGTCATATTTGAAGCATATAGAGAAAGAAATTTGTATGTTCTCTATATCGAGGAACTCAAGGATCAAGATGTCTGTTTGGCAGCCAGCAAAGATCAATCAACAGAGCTGTGGCACAGAAGACTGGACCACTGCAGCTTGGATGGATTGAACAAGCTGAGAAAGAGAAATCTAGTGGAAGGATTGCCAAAGGTCAACTCAAAAATGGATAGCATCTGCAGACCTTGTGCAAAAGGAAAGCACACCAAGAGCTCTTTCAAATCAAAGACAGTAGTGACCACCTCAAAGCCATTAGAATTACTTCATATGGATCTATTTGGGCCAATGAGGACTACCAGTCTCGGAGGAAAGAATTTTGGACTTGTCATAGTTGATGATTACTCAAGATTTACTTGGGAATCCTTTCTAGAGCACAAAGATGACACCTTTGATAATTTTGTCAGCTTCAGCAAGAAAGTTCAGAAAGATCAGAAGTTCACCATTATCTCTATCCGATCAGATCATGGTGGTGAGTTTCAGAATGAAAAGTTTGCAAAGTTCTGTAATGATCAAGGAATTGAGCACAACTTCTCAGCACCAAGGACACCTCAACAGAATGGAATTGCTGAGAGGAAAAATAGAATTCTTTTGGATATGGCAAGAACAATGTTATCAGAATATGAATTGTCAAGATATTTTTGGGCCGAAGCCATCAACACTGCAGCTACATCATAATAGGGTAATGATCAGGCCAATTCTGAAGAAGACTGCTTATGAACTCTACAAGGGAAAGAAACCAAAGATCAGTCACTTCTAAATATTTGGATGTCCTTGCTTCATCCATAACAATGGAAAAAGGGACATTGGTAAGTTAGATGTCAAATCAGATGAAGGGATCTTTATGGGTTCACTTCTAAACCCAAAGTTATAGAGTTTTCAATAAACGCTCATTATTAATTGAACATCTGTGCATGTTATTTTTGATAATCTAACCCCTCCTTGAAAAAGGAAGAAATTAGTGACATTGATGATGCAGATGACTGTCCGAAAAATTTAAGAATACCTCAATTGAGGACAAGAAGATCCACTCTGGAAGAACTGCAGCAGACTGAAATTCAACATGAAAATCTTCCAAAAGAATGGAGACATAAGAAAGATCACCCTTCTGAGAATATTATTGGTGATCCATCCGTAGGGTAAGTGTAACACCCTCCTCCGACATCACACAAATACATACATAACCTTTGATCGGAAGAGGGGTTACATTGACAAACTTTCGTTATGAGTAGATATATCCGTGCAATGCACAAATCTGGCAAACCATTCCACAAAGGTATCTTCGAACACATTATAATATACAAAGTAACAAAGTAGCAACACTCATTATTTACAAAAGCTAAGTTTCTCTCTCTCTCTAACTTAATACATTATCAACTAAAAGAACTACTAAAACTACATTATTTTTCTTCATCTCTTCATCGTCCGCAGCGGAATTAGGATTCACATGTAGCTGAGATTATACACGCCTTCAATCTGAAAGGGTTGGAGGAAACAAAGGCATGAGTCGAAAGGACTCAGTAGGTATCAGTAAACATAGCGTAGGAGTTTCATTTGCAGAGCTGAATGAATATTCAAATAGTGCATATTGGATCAAAACATAATTGCTCATGATTTCATACTTACAGAAACATATAGCTCAATTGATTTCATAATGAGCTTCATCAAATCACAGAATAAAAGTCATATTTGTCTTTCAGAATTCAGACCACAACTTAATTTGGAAACAATTCGACAGGCATCACTGCTCTCAAGAGGTTACTATATAGACGTAATTTACATCCTCAGTGCCTAGGCGATTCCAGCACCTTAGATCTTGTTCATTGCGCAAAAACGAGGTTTATTACCCACCATCGTCAGTCCATTGACTTGGATTTACCTACAAACTGTCGCCCTCAGCTGATCACAAGTAGCGGTGCTACTACAAGTGATCATAAACCCTCTTTTGAAGAGAACACTGTCTTCATATCATAAATTTCTTTTCATGAGCATAACAAAGATTGGAAATCCAAAGGTAGTTTTGATTGAGAATAAATACAGATATCTTGGTGACAAAGTTGTTCGGAGTTCAATAATATAAGAAAGACAATTGTTGAGACGGGTTATGACTCAAGTCAATAACTTCAGAAGATTGAATCATAGGAATCCAAAAGAAGATGAAGATCATAATGGTCATCACAATTATTCACATCTCATGAGGTGTTCAAACATATGAACTCTCAAGTGGTCAAGTTTTATAACCTCAGTTACCGAATACTGAAGAATAGACTCAATCGGAGTACTATTCGTAATTGTCAACTTTAAGAATAACTCAAGGGAGGTTAAGGTACATAATGTGGGTAAACTTTGAGGTAGTATGACAATAAATACCAAGGTAAATGAGAGGGTAACTTACATGGCTTTTAGGATGAAGTTCTAACATGGATTCAGACATGAAAGAGTGCAGAAATTGAATCAGCACTGCATCTGTCGACAGGCAGGAAGGGGCTGTCGACAGATGAGAGCAGACAGAGCTCAGGTTGTCTGGCTCTGTGTGTATCTGTCGACAGATGCAAGGGATCTGTCGACAGATCCACACAGTCCAGAAACCTGAAGTTCTGTCAGACGTGCGTCTGTCGACAGATTTGGGCTGTCTGTCGACAACCGCCTATTTCTTCACTCATAAATGACTTAGAATGTACTCTAAACATGCTGACAATGGAACCTATGAATCAAGGCATGATGTATATCAAATAGAAGAGTCTAATTATAGTCTCACAGTGGTTTATAAACCGAACAAGTGAGATGAAACAAGAGGTTTGCAATTCAAGCTTGTTAGCTAGGAACTAGACATAGTATATTGTTGGAAGTGTGGTCTTGATAGCAATGGTTTATTGGGATTCTACCACAAGATGAACACTAAAACACATGGTATTAAATGTTCCTAATCAAGGCTTGAAGTACAAACATCCGAATGGAAAGAATCACAATGTTCTAAGATATCTAGCAAAACTCTATAGCATAAACTGGATCATGGGTGGTATAAGAAGTTAAAAATCTACTTAAATTATAATGGGAGTGAAGAAGCTCCTTGATAATTATATGATTCCAGAGGTAATAGGAAAAATCAAACGAAAGATTCTGAAAGTACAATCTCGTACACAGACTTAACGAAGACCAGTTAATGAGCTTGAAGGCAACTCATGTAAGGTTATGATCTTTCTAACTAGAGCAGTGGGTAAGTATGAGGAGAAGATAGGAATCTACTTTTCCTCAAGGTAAACAAAATCCTTGAATACCTATAATCAAAAGTGAACCAAAATGAGAAGAACTCTACAGATCATGGTACAAACAAGAGACATGGTTTCTACGAATGAGGAAACCATGAGCATGTACATAGGAAACTGAGAAGGATTCATGGTATGACACCTACCTGATCTGAAAGAGAACAAAAGTTCCTCTTCTTCTTATTTATATAGAGATCAACACAGCAACAAATGAGGAAGTAAAAAGACTGTTGAAACAGGGACTCAGCAGCTACACACCTCCAACAAAAATGCTCCAACGCATACAGCCCCAACAGCAATTCACCAACACCAGGCTTGTAACCACAACAACAGTAGGACTAGGAAGAACAAAAGTGTTGGAAGATGTATACGATGGGTTTGGGAGGTTTATATAAGTTCCCAAGTTCCCTTACAAACTGGCACGTTGGCCATGGACGTGTCATGGTGTAAGCCCCTTTAAACCATGTGAGGCCACCTATCTCATGCAACACACTCTTTGGTTACACGCAGTAACCTTAATGATAGCCCAACCCATGGATAAGCCTTATCCTAATGTGTGTTGTCTTCTCCTAAGCCTCACACGTAGCTCCAGAAAAACAAAAAAAAATCCCTGCCGTAAATAGCCCATAAATCACTGGGCCAATCTTTATGTTAGGTGTCCTATGATATTCGTTTAACTTGAAATTTCAACCATAGCCTAATAGAAGGTTTTACAAATTGTCATGATTTTTATTTAATTTTTAGAATTTATTTTCTACTGGGTGAAAAATCACCCCAAAAATAGTTGCGTCGACTTAATCTCAAAATCTGTCGTCAAAAATTCTGATAATTACATATTTGATATCTCCACAATTTTCTAAGAATTATGGTGTTCTCAGATTTTATTTTCGTTACAGTTTTCCGGTGTCGCCCTGTCGGGGTGCGCACGACCGAAAGTAGTACTGGGGTATGATAAAGTGTCTTAAACATACCCTTAATCCTAAATATCACAATTTAAACCTAATCGGTTTGCATAAACAAGAATTTCTAAGTAAAACATGGTATTTAAAATTTGAGGGTATTACATTTCTCCCCCTGTTAAAATAAATTTCGTCCTCGAAATTGACAAAATTTACTTACCAAATAGCTGTGGATACTTTTCTTTCATCTCTTGCTCCAATTCCCACGTTTCTTCTTCGATGAACGCGCTTCTCCATAAGATCTTCACCATAGAAACTGCTTTATTTCTGAGGACTCGTTCTTTCCTGTCTATATTTCACTGGTTCCTCTTGTACTGTTAAATCTGGTTGTATTTCCACATCTTCATAACTGATCACATGGAGGGATCCATTATGTATTTCCTCAACATAGATATATGAAATACATTATGAATGTGTGACCAAGAAGGCGGAAGAGCTAATTGGTATGCTACTTCCCCTATTCTTTGTAATATTTCAAAAGGCCCTACATATCTTGGACTGAGTTTTCCTTTCTTACCAAATCTCATGATACCTTTGGTTGGAGAGATCTTTAGAAATACATGATCACCTATGTTAAACTCCAGTGGCCTTCTTCTTCTATCAGCATACTTCTTCTGTCTGTCTTGAGCTATTACAATCTTTTCCTGATTAATTTGATTTTCTCTGAGCAGTTCTGAATTAATTCTGGCCCAATGAGACTCTTTTCTCCCACTTCTGCCCAACAGAGGGGTGATCTACAGGGTCTACCATATAATGCCTCATATGGTGCCATTCCAATACTTGTATGATAACTATTATTGTATGCAAACTCAATCAGGGGTAAGTAATCATCCCAGCTACCACGCCAATCCAAACTACATGCTCTCAGCATATCTTCGAGTGTTCGGATAGTTCTCTCTGATTGGCCATCGGTTTGTGGGTGATATGCTGAACTGAATTTTAATTGTGTACCCATGGCTGCTTGAAGACTTTTCCAAAATCTAGCAGTGAATCTTGGATCTCTATCTGAAATTATCGACAAAGGAATTCCATGAAGTCTCACTATTTCCTTTATATACAATTGAGCCAAATCTTCTAATGATTGTGTCTTTGTAATTGCTAGAAAATGAGCCGATTTAGTTAATCTATCCACAATCACCCAAATAGCATCATGCTTCTTCTTGTCTTTGGCAAACCCATTACGAAGTCCATAGTTATCTGCTCCCATTTCCATATTGGAATTTCAATGAGTTGCATAGGCCCTGCTGGCTTCTGGTGCTCAGCTTTTATTTGTTGACATGTTAGACATTTACTCACAAATTCTGCTATGTCCTTTTTCATTCCATGCCACCAAAATTGCTTTTTCAGATCCTGATACATTTTAGAGCTTCCAGGATGAATTGAATACTGAGATTTGTGTCCTTCCTTCAATAACTCACTTTTAATTTCTTCACTCTCTGGTATGCATATTCTGTTTTGAAATCTAATTATCCCTTGACCATCTCTGATGTATCCTGGTTTATTTACCATCTCTTTTAGTTTCTGATCTTGGTTCTGTGCTTCACTAATTTTATCTATCAGTGCTGATCTTACTGTCAATTGTGCCAAATCAGATTTTCTGCATCACACCTTGGTGAGTATTCGATCAAATCTGTCATTTCTTTCCACTGTTGGTGTAATTGTAATGCTCTTGATTTCTTTCTGCTCAAGCATCAGCAACCACGTTAGCTTTACCCGGATGGTAATTCACCGTAAAATCATAATCCTTCAAAAATTCTAACCATCTCCTTTGTCTTAGATTCAGTTCCTTCTGGGAAATATATACTTTAAACTCTTATGATCAGTATAAACTTCAAATTGTTCCCATACAAATAGTGACGCCAGATTTTCAAAGCATGTATGATCGCTGCCAATTCTAAGTCATGAGCCGGATAATTCCTTTCATGATCTTTTAATTGTTTAGAGGCATAAGCTACCACTTTCCCATGTTGCATAAGAACATCCAATTCCTTTTTGAGATGCATCTGTATACACTATAAATCCTCCCGATCCTTGAGGTAAGGTAAGAATCGGAGCTGTGGTAAGCTTCCCTTTTAATTCCTGAAAACTGGCCTCACATTTCTCATTCCACACAAAAGGTATTTCTTTTTTTCGGGTTAACTGAGTCAAAGGCATAGCTATAGAAGAAAAGCCTTCAATAAATCTCTATAGTAGCCAGCTAATCCCAAGAAACTTCGGATTTCTGATGGATTCTTGGGTCTTTCCCAATTTAGAATTGCTTCAATTTTACTCGGGTCTACTGCCACACCTTTTCCAGAAATCACATGACCCAAAAATTTCACTTCCTTGAGCCAAAACTCACATTTACTTAATTTAGCATACAATTGATGATTCCTTAATGTTTGTAGTACAATTTTCAAATGCTCCTTGTGTTCTTCTTCATTAGAAGAGTATATCAACACATCATCTATAATACCACCACAAAATTATCCAAATAAGGCTGAAATACTCTATTCATCAAATCCATAAATACCGCAGGTGCATTAGTCAATCCAAAGGGGAGTACTAAAAACTCATAATGTCCATATCTGGTTCTAAATGCAGTCTTAGAAATATCATCTTCTTAACTCTCAATTGATGGTACCCGACCTTAAATCGATCTTAGAGAATACTGTAGCAGACCGGAGTTGATCAAACAAGTCATCAATTCTAGGTAATGGATATTTGTTCTTAATTGTGACTTGATTCAACTTTCTATAATCAATGCATAATCTAAGGGATCCATCTTTCTTTCTAACAAATAATACCGGAGCTCCCCATGGTGATACACTTGGCCTAATAAACCTTTGTCTAATAAGTCTTGCAACTGCTTCTTTAATTCTCAACTCAGCTGGTGCCATTCTATAAGAGCTATGGATATAGGCAAAGTTCCAGGTAAAAGTTCAATGGTAAAGTCAATTTCTCTAATTGGAGGTAATCCAGATAAATCATCAGGAAAAACTTCTGAAATTTCTTACAACATCGATATCTTGAACTGATACCTGTTTATGCTCATTTGTATAACCATCACACTTGCCAAATAACCTTGACAACCATTTCCTAGCCATTTCATGGCTTAAGTGCTGATATAGTCTTCTTGTTTCCATTATTCCTTGGACATATATAGCTGAAATCTGCTAATCCCGGCCTTTTAAATGTTAAAACTTTCTTATGGCAATCTAATACGGCATGATTTTCTGCTAACCAATCCATTCCCAGTATAATGTCAAAATCTTGCATGTTATCCAGTACATATACATATGCAGTAAGTTCACATCTCCTATTTTCAGAGTTATTTCTGGAATAACAGAGGTAAGTGTAGCTATTTGACCAGTAGGACAGTCAAGTATCATGCTTCCTACTAATTTCTCTGGTTTCCGAGACATAGAATTAACAAATACCCGAGAAATAAAAGAGTGTGTAGCTCCAGGGTCAAATAACACTCTAGCATACATATTTTCGTTAGGAGAATACCTTCAGCTACTGTAGGGGTGTCCTGGGCTTCCTCCTTTGTCAGAGCAAAACTCTAGCTGGTCCCTTGGTGGTTGTCTTGGGGCTTGCTGGAAGTAAGGTTGTGGTTTTTGCGCTTTTGACTGGTCTGCTTTATGTGGACAGTCCTTAATCATATGCCCTTTCTGACCACATCCATAACATTTCCCTGCTACTTTCCAGCATTCACCACCGGGGTGTCTTCTTCCACATTGAACACACACGGGCCAACTCTTTTTCTGTTCTCCCTGCTGCTTGGTTGAATCAACCTTTCGCTTCTGACCTTTTGTTTCCTTGGTATATACATTTTTCTTCTTACCCCCATTGGTTTCTTGTTTTTCATATACTCCATAACTCGGATTCCACTATAAACGCAGTCTTTAGTGCCACAGTCATGCTCTGGGGATCTAGTGGAGCTACCTACTCCTCACACTGGGTTTCAATCCTCTCACAAACTTCTTTACCCTTCTGATTCATTATCACAAATGTGAGGTGCATACTTTTCAGTTCAGTGAATTTGTTTCATATTCTGCCACCGTCATGTCTTTTTGTTCCAATTGCAAAAATTCCACTTCCTTCCTATCCTTGATATGTGGGGAGTGTATTTTTCATACAACTCTCTCAGGAATTCTCCCCAACTAATGTTATCTTCTCTATTTCTGAATGCATTTCTCATGGCAGATTGCCACCATTCATCTGCTCTATCCTGAAGCATATAAGTCGCCAATGTGACTTTGTCTTCTTCTTCACATCTAATTGCCTTAAATATCTTTCCATTTCTCTAACCCATCCTTCTACAATTTCAGGTTGGCTGCTTCCTTTGAAGGCTGAGGTCCCATCTTCTTAAATTTCTCTAACAATGATGCTCCAGAAATTCTTTCTCCACCCACATCTTGTTGGTTCTTCATTAGTGTTTGCACCATTCCCTGAATGATTGCATAAAAGTAGCAAAATCAGGAGTCCCAGTACTTCCTTCTTGAGAATTTCCGGCCAATGGGACATTGTGAACTTCCTCCCTAAAGCTTTCCTCATGCCTATCCTCACTGGATGTGTCGATAGCTTTCCTTTGTCTGCCATTTCCTGGAACACCATCAAAACACATCCAATTAATTCATGCTAACTACTTAAGTTTTGTTAGAACCAAAATGATCTTTAAAGATTCTAGAATACACACAAATATTTTATTTATTTCTTTGTGAAAATGGTCACAAAGATATCTATCACCCATAACCCTTGCTCTGATACCACCTCTGTAACACCCTCCTCCGACATCACACAAATACATACATAACCTTTGATCGGAAGAGGGGTTACGCTGACAAACTTTCGTTATGGGTAGATATATCCGTGCAATGCACAAATCTGGCAAACCATTCCACAAAGGTATCTTCGAACACATTATAATATACAAAGTGACAAAGTAGCAACACTCATTATTTACAAAAGCTAAGTTTCTCTCTCTCTCTAACTTAATACATTATCAACTAAAAGAAACTACTAAAACTACATTATTTTTCTTCATCTCTTCATCGTCCGCAGCAGAATTAGGATTCACATGTAGCTGAGATTATACACGCCTTCAATCTGAAAGGGTTGGAGGAAACAAAGGCATGAGTCGAAAGGACTCAGTAGGTATCAGTAAACATAGCGTAGGTTTTCATTTGCAGAGCTGAATGAATATTCAATAGTGCATATGTGGATCAAAACATAATTGCTCATGAATTTCATACTTACAGAAACATATAGCTCAAATTGATTTCATAATGAGCTTCATCAAATCACAGAATAAAAGTCATATTTGTCTTTCAGAATTCAGACCACAACTTAATTTGGAAACAAATTCGACAGGCATCACTGCTCTCAAGAGGTTACTATATAGACGTATTTACCATCCTCAGTGCCTAGGCGATTCCAGCACCTTAGATCTTGTTCATTGCGCAAAAACGAGGTTATTACCCACCATCGTCAGTCCATTGACTTGGATTTACCTACAAACTGTCGCCCTCAGCTGATCACAAGTAGCAGGTGCTACTACAAGTGATCCTAAACCCTCTTTTGAAGAGAACACTGTCTTCATATCATAAATTTCTTTTCATGAGCATAACAAAGATTGGAAATCCAAGGTAGTTTTGATTGAGAATAAATACAGATATCTTGGTGACAAAGTTGTTCGGAGTTCAATAATATAAGAAAGACAATTGGTTGAGACCGGGTTATGACTCAAGTCAATAACTTCAGAAGATTTGAATCATATAGGAATCCAAAAGAAGATGAAGATTCATAATGGTCATCACAAATTATTCACATCTCATGAGGTGTTCAAACATATGAACTCTCAAGTGGTCAAGTTTTATAACCTCAGTTACCGAATACCGAAGAATAGACTCAATCGGAGTACTATTCGTAATTGTCAACTTTAAGAATAACTCAAGGGAGTTAAGGTACATAATGTGGGTAAACTTTGAGGTAGTATGACAATAAATACCAAGGTAAATGAGAGGGTAACTTACATGGCTTTTAGGATGAAGTTCTAACATGGATTCAGACATGAAAGAGTGCAGAAATTTGAATCAGCACTGCATCGTCGACAGGCAGGAAGGGGCTGTCGACAGATGAGAGCAGACAGAGCTCAGGTTGTCTGGCTCTGTGTGTATCTGTCGACAGATGCAAGGGATCTGTCGACAGATCCACACAGTCCAGAAACCTGAAGTTCTGTCAGACGTGCGTCTGTCGACAGATTTGGGCTGTCTGTTGACAACCGCCTATTTCTCACTCATAAATGACTTAGAATGTACTCTAAACATGCTGACAATGGAACCTATGAATCAAGGCATGATGTATATCAATAGAAGAGTCTAATTATAGTCCTCACAGTGGTATTAAACCGAACAAGTGAGATGAAACAAGAGGTTTGCAATTCAAGCTTGTTTAGCTAGGAACTAGACATAGTATATTGTTGGAAGTGTGGTCTTAATAGCAATGGTTTATTGGGATTCTACCACAAGATGAACACTAAAACACATGGTATTAAATGTTCCTAATCAAGGCTTGAAGTACAAACATCCGAATGGAAAGAATCCAATGTTCTAAGATATCTAGCAAAACTCTATAGCATAAACATGGATCATGGGTGGTATAAGAAGTTAGAAATCTACTTAAATTATAATGGGAGTGAAGAAGCTCCTTGATAATTATATGATTCCAGAGGTAATAGGAAAAATCAAACGAAAGATTCTGAAAGTACAATCTCGTACACAGACTTAACGAAGACCAGTTAATGAGCTTGAAGGCAACTCATGTAAGGTTATGATCTTTCTAACTAGAGCAGTGGGTAGAAGTATGAGGAGAAGATAGGAATCTACTTTTCCTCAAGGTAAACAAAATCCTTGAATACCTATAATCAAAAGTGAACCAAAATGAGAAGAACTCTACAGATCATGGTACAAACAAGAGACATGGTTTCTACGAATGAGGAAACCATGAGCATGTACATAGGAAACTGAGAAGGATTCATGGTATGACACCTACCTGATCTGAAAGAGAACAAAATCCTCTTCTTCTTATTTATATAGAGATCAACACAGCAACAATATGAGGAAGAAAGACTGCTGAAACAGGGACTTCAGCAGCTACACCTCCAACAAAAATGGCTCCAACGCATACAGCCCAACAGCAATTCACCAACACAAGCTTGTAACCACAACAACAGTAGGACTAGGAAGAACAAAAGTGTTGGAAAGATGTATACGATGGTGTTGGGAGGTTTATATAAGTTCCCAAGTTCCCTTACAAACTGGGCACGTTGGCCATGGACGTGTCATGGTGTAAGCCCCTTTAAACTATGTGAGGCCACCTATCTCATGCAACACACTCTTTGGTTACACGCAAGTAACCTTAATGATAGCCCAACCCATGGATAAGCCTTATCCTAATGTGTGTTGTCTTCTCCTAAGCCTCACACATAGCTCCAAGAAAAACAAAAAAAATCCCTGCCGTAAATAGCCCATAAATCAGCTGGGCCAAAGATCTTATGTTTAGTGTCCTAATGATATCCGTTTAACTTGAAATTTCAACCATAGCCTAATAGAAAGGTTTTACAAATTGTCATGATTTTTATTAATTTTTAGAATTTATTTTCTAGGGTGAAAAATCACCCCAAAAATAGTTGCGTCGACTTAATCTCAAAATCCGGTCGTCAAAAATTCCGGATAATTACATATTTGATATCTCCACAATTTTCTAAGAATTATGGTGTTCTCAGATTTTATTTTCGTTACAGTTTTCCGGTGTCGTCCTGTCGGGGTGCGCACGACCGAAAGTAGTACTGGGTATGATAAAGTGTCTTAAACATACCCTTAATCCTAAAATCACAATTTAAACCTAATCGGTTTGCATAAACAAGAATTTCTAAGTAAAACATGGTATTTAAAATTTGAGGGTATTACAGTAAGAACAAGAGGTAATGTAATCCTTGTGATTATTTAGCATTTGTTTCTCAAATAGAGCCTAAGACAGTCAATGAAGCTTTAACTGATGAATCATGGATAATAGCTATGCAAGATGAACTAAATCAGTTCAAGAGAAACCAAGTATGGTCACTTGTTCCTAGACCATCCAATCATTCAGTTATTGGCACCAAGTGGGTGTTCAGAAATAAACTGGATGAGTCTGGAGTAATATTAAGGAACAAGGCCAGACTGGTAGCTCAGGCTATTCCCAGAGGAAGGCATAGATTTCGATGAAACCTATGCACCTGTGGCTAGACTTGAGGATATAGGATTTTACTTGTTTATGCATCTGCATTAGATTTAAAATTGTTTCAAATGGATGTCAAATCAGCCTTTTTAAATAGATTTATCAAAGAGAAAGTGTATGTTGAACAACCTCCAGGTTTTGATGACATCGAATTTCCAAATCATGTATTTAAACTCCATAAGGCTCTATAGGTTTAAAGCAAACACCTAGAGCCTGGTATGAGAGGCTCAGTACTTTCTTATTAGATCATGGTTTCACTAGAGGTCAAGTAGATAGTATATTATTTATAAAATCTAAAGTGAACAATACTTCTTGTGCAAATATATGTAGATGATATTATTTTGGATCTACTGATGAATCTCTCTGCAAGTACTTTGAAAAGCTTATGCAGGGAGAATTTGAAATGAGTATGAGGGAGAGCTAACTACTTCTTGGATTACAAATCAAGCAAGGGAAGGAAGGCACCCACATCTATCAAGCCAAGTACACCAAAGAGCTATTAAAGAAATTTGGTTTTGAAGGTGCGAAGCCACTGTCAACGCCAATGAGCACATCAACCAGAATGGACAGTGATCAAATGGTAAAAAGGTAGATCAAAAGAACTATAGAGGCATGATAGGGTCATTACTTACTTAACAGCAAGTAGACCAGACATTTTATTTAGTGTATGCATGTGTGCTAGATATTAAGCAGACTCTAGAGAGTCTCATTTAATTTCTGTGAAAAGAATATTTAGGTATTTAGCTAGAACTCATGATTTAGGTCTTTGGTATCCAAAATCTTGTGAAATAAAATTAGTAGGATATTCTGATGCGATTATGCTGGATGCAAAGTAGATAGGAAGAGCACCAGTGGTTGTTGTCAGTTTCTTGCAGGATGTCTGATATTTTGGTCCTCCAAGAAACAAAATTCAGTAGCTCTATCAATAGCTGAGGCAGAATATGTTGCTGCTGGAAGTTGCTGCACATAACTCCTATGGATAAAGCAACAACTTGAGGATTTCGGCATTCATATCAAGTCAATCCACTACTGTGTGATAATACAAGTGCCATCAACCTCACCAAGAATCTAGTGCAACACTCAAGGACTAACATATTGAGGTTAGATATCACTTCATTCGAGATCATGTAGCTAGTGGTAACTTAGAAATTTCTTTTATAGATACAAATGGTCAACTAACAGATATCTTCACAAAAGCCCTACTTGAAGAGAGATTTACATCTCTTAGAAGAGAATTATGGATGTGCAATTTGTGAAAATATTTTTGTATTTAAATGACATATAAATTTTTCAGATTAAATGAAATTTTCTCTCTTTCCCTGACTTTAAGCAAAACTCAGCTTATTTACTCTTCCTTGACCGCTGTTGTGTTAAAAGCAGTTTGACTCGTCAAACCCTTTTGTCGCCTTCTGCCGTTGCCGTCTTTTGGCGCTTCCTGTTTTCGATAAAGTAATTTTATTAGTCAAATCATTCGGGAACGACTCATTTTCCACCTTTACCCTTTCTCTTTTATCTGTTCGCCCAAAGCCGATGCCCTAACGATTCCGGCATCGACTCTCTGCAAGATTTGAAGATTTCTTCTTCCCGCGAAGAATCCCTCGAGGGCTTCCATCTCTTCCATCATCTCCCTTCTCTAGAACCGTTTTCTTCTCTCTACCCATGGCCACTCCGATGATCTCCGGTAGTGTAGGGGCTACAGTGCTGAGTACCTGTCCGCAGAGCAGCAGGAAAGATTCACCTTCGTGAAGACGAAGATTTGCGGAAATAAGGCAGTGGATGTTCAGAATCTAGAGAAGATGGCATGAACAGTTTAGTAGAAGCTTTGAGAAGGATGCAGTGGATGGATGTTGCCACTTTCTCCGAGGTAAGTTATCCCGACCTGGTGAAAGTCCTTTTTCGTTTGTCTGAGTCAGAGGCGGATGGGTCCCTTGTCTCCTCTATTAAGGGTATCCAATTAGGTAGACCATGAACTCCTGCACACGTTGTTTGGAGTGAAGACATCTGGACATAGTGGGGTTCACACCGTGAACGATGAAGCAAAGGGTCTTGGCATTATAAGTCCAGGTTTCAGGCTGAAAGACGGAAATAGATATCAATCAAATGTCTGCATTCAACCGTCTACTCCATTTCATTATCTGCCAAATTATGGTTCCTCGGAGTGCTACTTTCTCATCTTGCACTAGGGCAGATTCGGATATGATGTTCTGGGTAATCCAGAATAAGGAGATTACTTGGCCGCAGTCATGTTGGAGAGAATGAAGTTTGCTAGTGCTCAAATCTGGGATACAAAGAGCAAAATGAAGTATCCTTGTCCTACACTCATCTCCTAACCAAGATTTTCAAGCTTTTTGGAGTTGATTTATCTGGAGCTGTGTGGAAAAGATGGGCCAGGAACCTTAAGAAAAGTGGTTTTTCAGTGCAAAACGGGATATGGACCAAGAACCTCTGTGGCAGAGGGAGAGGCCATCATCGGAGATGTCCCAGAGATTCAGAAGAAGCAGCAGATCCTCCAGCAGTTTTAGAGGTAAGATCAGCAGCAGTAGAGAGAGCAGCAGCAGTACCTCAGTGGAACTCCAAGCAGAGATTTCAGGATCACCTATTATAGAAATTGAATCTCATCCTCCAGAAGTTCAAATGGAAGAAGCTGTAGCAGGTGTGGCAGATTCTTTGCCCACCTCAATAGTTGCCTCTATTTTAAGAGATGTTTTGGACTCTCTTCCCTCCACTCAATTACTTCAGAAACATGTGGACTTAATGAAGAAGAAGCTATGGCACCAGGCCATACAGAAAATTTGTCTGAATCAGTTGTCATTGTTGAGATGCAAGCAGCTACTCAACAAGAAGTGATTTGGAAGATGTGTTCCAGCCAAGGGGAACAACATGGGAGTGAATCAAAATTGTCAGAATCCGTGGCAGAAGGCCACTCTGAGAAAATTGTTTTGGAGGAAGCTGCCTAGGGGAGCTAGAAAATGTTGATCTCCATGCTCCTATTCAGGGGGAGCAAACTGGCAATGAGGAACCATTGATAGAAAATGCTCCTGAGACAGATGCACCATCTCAGAAAAATCCTCCTCCTGCCAGCGCTCCTGTAAGTGAAGAACCAAGTGCAAGCCATATACATATTGAGGAGCTTGTCACTCAGCAGAGCAAACAAAAGAGAGTGGTTCACAGAAGGTCAAGAAGAGCCACAGAAAAGTAAATCTGAAGCCAGTTATGGAATTGTTGAAGGCTCAAGGAGATATTTTATCATCAGTTCAGACCAGTGTGCAAGGCATTCTGACCATTCAAGCTTCAACCACCTCTGAGCTATCTTCAGTCCGAAATGCTATGAAGTGGTTCAACAAGGAATATCTGATATGAAGTCCATGCTTGCTACTCTTTCAAGGTCAAGTGGTTTTTCTCCTGCAGCTACTCAGAGCAGATCAGCAGCTGTTCCTCGGCCACCAGGGCCTCCAGCTCAAGAGTCTCGGCCAGCAGGGCCTTCAGCTCAAGCATCAGGGCCACCAGGGCCATCAGTGCCAGCATCAGGGCCATCTGGGCCGTCTGCAGTTGTCAGAGAGGGTCATGCAAAAGGGAAAGAGCCCATTGAAGCTACCAAGGCCCCTGACACTTCTACTCTTGCAACTCCAACCCTCTCCTCACCTTCATCTCCTTCTACAGCCCCTCCAGCACCACCAACTCTCAAACACCCTATGCCTCGCACCCAACCTTCTTCCTCTCTCATTTCATCTCAACCTTCTTTCTCTCCCACTCCTTCTCACACCTCAGCTCCATCATCATTCTCACCTTCTTCACCTCTCACTCAAACCACTCCAATTCGCCGCCTACATCCTTCAATCCCAAACCCTCTTCTATCCTCCTACTCCTCCTTCCTCTGTCACCTTCATTCCGGAAAAACCTCAACTCTTGGTGTCTTTGACACTAATATTCCGGATGATTTTGAGAGAAATACCCTCCTCACCATTCTCTCTACTGCCACTCATATCCACAGGACTGATCCTCCCAGTCCTACCAAGAAAAAGAGGAAACATTCATCCTCTGTCAGCATCCCCTCCTCACCATTATTTCCTCCTCTTTGGTACTCTCTTACCCTCGAACCTCAGAGAAGACCTATCTATAGGGAATACCTTCAAAAATGCATCCTCTCCACCGTCTATGGTATTCCTTTCCTCAACCTCTATGAGCATTTAAACACTGTTCTTCCTTTTACCCAGCTGTCCCACCCTCAAAAATCCAAAATCTTTGAGGGCACTGAGTTCAAGACTAAAGATCAGTGGGCCAATGTCAAGGGCAACAAAGCTCAGTACACCAAATACTTGACTGCCAGGGCAGAATCCCTTACCCATAGAGCTCATCCACTCACGCTTTCTGAGTGGTTTACTCTTCAGCATAAAAACTCTTGGGGACCTTTCATTTTGAAAGAGATCAGAATTGCCAAGAACTTCCAGCTGTACAGTGATTTCTGCTACTTGAACAAGTTGCCTGAAGTCCAGTTCTACCAATTTCATTCAGCCATAGTGATGCTGAGATCAGAACATCCAATAAATCTTCCCCTCACAGTGGATTTTGCCGATCTCAAAGTTGACTCTCCAGTTCTTCTACCGAAGCTACACTCCTTAGTGTTTGACTCAGATGCAGGCTCCCATGCCTTTGATATGTTTGCTAAGCAGATGGGCAGAATGTCAGCTAAGCAGGGTAGAATGCCTTCCTTTTTGCGGTTTATCTTCAGAGAATACCACTCTGGCCACATTTCCTCTTAAGTTTTGGCTCCACTCATCTCTTAGTGTGAGAGGCTTTCTCCCACCATATGGGAAACGCTCTACAAGGAACCCCATCTTCAGTTGCAAGCCATCAACAGTTCCTTGGTCCGTCAAGCTAAGCCTATTCTATCAGCCGAAGCCTTCATGGATCTCAACTCCATAAATCCCATTCAAGAGATCTATGTTCAGTGGGCAGCCAGATATACTGCCTTCTATGCTCTGAAGCAGGATCTGCTTGATCAGAAGATTTTCTATCCAATCCCTCTGTATAGATTTCTCCATCGTGCCAGCTTTGGAAAGAGCACCTACTTCCGATTCATACTGGACAAAGATCAGTATGAAGAATTCCTGGAAGAGCAGCGGCAGCTTTACATTCAAAGGATCTCTCCAGCCATGGGTTCTTCCTTCTCAGTTGCTCCTGGTGTTTTCCGCCAAACTTTTGAAGATATGGAGATCAAGGCATGGACTGTTATTTCCCAGCATGCCTCCCTTTTGTCTCCTATGTATTATCTTACTCCTAATTAATACAAAGCTTTCTCTCTTCTTTGTCTCATAGACTATCTTTTTGCTTATTGACAAAAAGGGGGAGAAAACTAATGCAACTCTGAAAAACATGTTGTTTTCATTATGTTGTTTAGTATATTTTGTCATCATAAAAAAGGGAGAGATTGATGACCAAACTTTCTCCATATAAATAATTCACTTATTTATATATTAATTTTGATGATTAACAAAACATTACTAATGAATTACTTGAGCCTTGAGGATAGGAAATAAAAGTAAAAGAAAGTTCAAGACAATCAGGTAAGACTCTCATTTCATAATTTTTCCCAAGTCATTGCATCGACTTCTTCATACTTCATATCGACTTCTATTGATAATCAGAACGATTCCTTTATAAGTTCATATCGATTTCAATAGAGTCATCATAACGATTTCTTCAGTACTCGTAACGATTTCTTTTGAACTCGTAACGACTTGTCTGTCATAACGATTTCTTTAGTTCTCGTAACGATCCTTTAGAGCCCGTAACGACTTGCTCATCACAACGACTCCATAAGTTATCATAACGATTCCTTTAGAGCCCGTAACGACTTGCTCGTCACAACGACTCCATAAGTTATCATAACGATTCCTTTAGAGCCGTAACGACTTGCTCGTCACAACGATCCATAAGTTATCATAACGATTCCTTTAGATCCCGTAACGACTTGCTCGTCACAACGACTCATAAGTTATCATAACGATTCCTTAGAGCCCGTAACGACTTGCTCGTCACAACGACTCCATAAGTTATCATAACGATTCCTTTAGAGCCCGTAACGACTTGCTCGTCACAACGACTCCATAAGTTATCATAACGATTCCTTTAGATCCCGTAACGACTTGCTGTCACAACGACTCCATAAGTTATCATAACGATTCCTTTAGAGCCCGTAACGACTTGCTCGTCACAACGACTCCATAAGTTATCGTAACGATTCCTTCAGAAACACAACGATTTGTATCTCATAACGATGTGTTAAGTGTTTCATATCGATTTCTTCAGAAACACAACGATTTGCATCTCATAACGATTTGTTAAGAGTTTCATATCGATTTCTTCAGAAATACAACGATTTGTATTTCACAACGATTCATAAATGCTTATAACGATTTCATTATTATAATAACGATTTGCCTATCAACTTATAACGATTTCATAAGTCATAAAGGCATCAACTTTGTTCATATCGATTTCATTATTATATCAACACTCTTTGATATAAGTTGAATAGTCAAAGTCGTATCTCGTCTGTTTGACTGCTATACATTCAATGCACTCTGAACGTATCTCTCATGCATGCAGACGATATCTTCCAGCATTGTGCTATTCTGTCTACATCTTTATTTTGACAGAAAAGAGCTTTGCTAAAACTAGCAATATCTTTTCCAAACTATGACTAACGATCAACGACAGCCCTAGCTGTCTCCTATTTATTGTTGACATACTTGCAGATACCTGACAAGATTTATCTGTACAACGTTGGACACAAGATACAAGATATTAAAATGTTTCTGTGGCGTGTACTAAAGGATAAAAGACTGAAGATCAGAAGCTTCCTTGCAGACCTGTCTAACGTACACCAGGATGAGAGACAACGGATCTTTAACGTTCAAATTTCAAGAAGAAGCTTAAATACAAGACTCAAGACTAAGAAGGACAACACTTTTGAAGATTATTATTCTGAAAGAAAAGCATCGCCAATCCTTCAAGTCTTCTGTGATTAAAATTAGAGCGAAGCACTCTATTCCAATCCATCTTTAGCTCTCAGTGTTCAAGAAGAAATTCCTGTGAGAGCCAGTGTAGTTTTTGGAGAGAAACCAGTGTTAAAATTCCTTCTCTCTCGAGGCTTGTTTGCTTCAGATTGTAGCTGTTTGAGCTAGTTCCTGAAGTTTGTTCTTATACTTTTTTTATTAGTTGTGTTCCCTTCTGGGTGAAGGAAGACCTGGTGGTATCCAGAGTGGTTGTTTTCCCTTCAGGTTGAAGGAAGACCAGTTGAGGCTGGGTGTAAGGATCCGTGAGGGGGATAGTACCCTTGATAGTGAAATCCTGAGGTATTGCTCAGGGACTGGACGTAGGTCTCCAGTGGAGAGGAGTTCCGAACCAGGATAAAAATCCTTGTGTCTTGTGGTTGTGTTTTGTGTGTTTGCTGTCTCATTTCCTCTAACTCTAACCTTCGTTTAAGTTGTTGTGTAATCCTTTTAGTGAACATGTATTAATCAAAGATCAAATTTTTAATAACCCATTCACCCCCCCTCTAGGCTAGCTAGCTGGGCAACAGGATGAACTACGGGTCGGCTCAGTTCGGTTCCCTCTTATTTTTAGGAGAATCGAATCGACTCGAATTACTACAGTGAATCGAATCGAACTGGTTCGATTCAAATCGAAATATGTAAAAAAAAAAAAAAAGTTTTACGAGGCAATCACAAGATCAAATATCGCGACCTCCGCGTGGAAGAGACGCTAAAGCTCCTAACCACTGCGCTACAAGCACTTATATATATATATATATATATTATATATTATTAATTAATTATATATAAATATTCGGTTTAAAATATGTAAAAATAATAATTTAAACGAGATTTGGTCTCACGACCCTCGCGTGGAGGTCACACTAAAGCTGGTGGCCACTGCGCTATAAATATATATTTTGTATATATGTATCATTAATTAATTATATATATATATATATATATATATTATATATATATATTCGGTACATTTCGATTTCTCAACTTAAAATTAGAATTTTCGATTTGAATTATATTTTGAACACCCCTACATGATATTTAGCTTTAAAAAAACAAAGAAAAATATGATATTTTCTCTTGGAAAAAGTACTTAAATAAAAAATATGAGAAAATCTTTCTACCAATAAACTGCTCGGTTAGTCTTTCTACCAATGGATTGCAGTAAATTTTTTTTCTTTATATATATACTGTATACACACACAATAGGGTAGATCCCTAAAAGAAAAATTTTAAACATGCCCTTGCGCTTGTGGCGGGCGTGGCTCCTCAGTTGTCTTCCTCCTGGTCTCGGGATAAGATTTTTCTTCTGCATCTCTATATGCCTTCTCTACCCACTCCCGCCAGCCCTCCGTCCGGTGGACGACATGGCAGCCAAATCCTGCCTCCACTCCATCTCACACTTCCTCGAACCCATCCGCCTCCCTCGCCCTGCAAAACCCAGAAGCCGTGTCCGCGTCCCAGCGCCCACCTGCAGCTCTCGCACCAAACCGCACGCGTCGTCGTCGTCCTCCGGCGAGGACGTCCTCTTCCCAGAGCAGGTGAGAAGGAAACGCCGCCTCCTCTTTGATCCATTCAGCTCGCAATGCTGCTGCGGCCGCTTCTCCTTTCAAGCTCTCTGAGAGTGGATGCAAGTGTTCCCGATCTGCAGAGAGTAGAGAAGAAGGGGCGTAGAGGTCAGAGATCCCCCAGGCGACTCATCACCATTTCCACATCAGACGGGAGGTGGCACGGCCAGTGGAACTGCGACTACGTGTTCTCCCTTGGAGAGCTTGGCCTGGCAGATGTTGCCGAGGGCGGGAAGGCAGATACCGAGGTCCTGGTGAGCCTCGCCATCGAGAAGGTGGGCGCGCACCTGTGCTTCCTATTGCCTTGGCCGCTTGGAGCAAAAAAAAATGTCATCTTTTTAACTTTGTTCTCTAGACTGTTGTCAGTTTGCAATGACTTCCACATACACCTGCTGTGATGGATAACCTTTAAAATCTTTCAATTGCAGCACTCTGGGTTTGGGTTCTCTGTTGAGGAAGGATTGCCACATGCTTCACTGGGAGATGCAGCAGCTGCTTCTCATCATACTCCAAGGAGGTACCCTGCAATATGCCCAGTCCACTCTCTTCTCTCCAGATGTGCAACTGTGGGAGAGTGAAGTAGATCATCTTCAAATTCTCTGTGATGACTCCAGTGGGATGGTCTAGAAATTAATAAACTTGACTTGAATCATCAGGATGCAATGGCAAGTAAAACTCTAGGCATGGCAAGGTTCACAGTCTTAGTGAAAAGAATTGTTGGCATGGCATTCAGGGCCCTTTCATGCTTCACTTATGTACATTGAGCATAAATAGAGTTGTATCTTGTATGGGCATCGTCACCCCACCCAAATTAATTGCCATGTTTGCAGATTAACACCACATTCAAAGTCTGGGTTCTGCCTTCTGGCAGGAGTGATCCCCTGCAGCTGCCTGAAATTGGTAGCAATGATCCATCGGTATGCCATTGCTCTCCTTGCAGTATGAACTCTCTTGTACATGATAGTATGAATGCTCTTGCGCATGATGCAATATTCATCTGTGTATTTATGATCACAAGTAGAGATCTTTGAGGGAGAACTAGCTAGCTAGCATCTGTCCACAGGTCATCTATGTGAAGCCCGGATCGGAAGCCGATCTTGATTCCCTGATCCGCGACACCATCCGTCTTGCAGCCTCGGCAAAGGCAATAATCCGAGTTCTTCTTCTTTTCCTTTTCTTCTTTAAAAAAGAAGAAGAAGAAAATAAGATGGGAAGTAAAGAAAAATTGGCAATTTTCCATTCGAAGTTTCATGACATGAACAATAACACACTGGCACTGCCCTACAGGATACCTGCTCGGAATCATGTGAGAAGTCTACACCAAGATGGAATTGTGAGTCGTTCAGCATCTATTAATGCATTGTTCTTTGGATATGATCCCGGGTTGATCAAACACACACACACACTCATACAACTCTGCTTCTTGAGGAGATCTAACTGTAACTATTGCATGTTTCCTGACATCTTCCACTTATTTCCACCTAGCAGATATTAGGACCTTGTTTTTTTTTAATCTCTTGTTCAAATACTTAATACCTGATTTGCAGAGAAGGATGCAAGTTTATAAGCTCATGCGATTATTCCCTGGAATGTTCTTGCAGACATAGATGGAAAGAGCACCTACGACAGAAGGTGGTACCGACTTCTAGAGATCAGGAATGCCTACAAGGATGTGCCTCCAGGGTAGATACACAGTTAGCCGCTGCCCTGGCTTCCTCAGATGAACTTGATCTGCCCACCATAACCAAGAACGTGGAGACTGTCTTCTGCTGTGTTACCTACTAGGTTGCAGAAAATGGAAATAAAAGAAATTCCAGGTCGACGTTGGAGCACTCCATGAGTGCACAGGGCGCATGATCTCCACCCTGTTCATATGTATATTTGCAAATTAAGCTTCTTTTTCTCTGTGAAACAAAGAGGACATGAACATTATGCAATATGGACAGTGCAAATCGTTCATCAGAGTCGAGTGATCTTACAAAGGCTTTGTCTTTCTTTCGGTAACAGATGGTTTTGATTGAGATCACTAAAAAAACAGAGAGATGAACAGCAGACAACTACTTATTAGTACATGTGAAATCTATCTTACCGTACCTTGGGGGAGAAAAGATCAGAGAAGGAGAAGAGACGTTGTCGCAGAATGGATTATACTGGAACTATATATGTGACAGAAGATAAAACACTTAATTTGATTAAAACTATATGCGATGAAATTAATTATTTATTGTGTATAGTTGCAGAATAAGATGAGAGGAATTTCTCTGTGGAGATCAAATGAGCGTAGGATATATCAATGGACTAGTCCACTGGGGGCTTTAAATCCAAGAAGAAAGGCCCATTCCATTCTAGAGCAGGTGAAGAGTGGCTTAGTACATAAGGTCCTCCTTTTGGGACAGTAAGATCCAAGAGGTCTCAAGTTCAAAAAAATCTAGTAATCCACTTGAATGCGACATGCATTAGTGAAAAATGGCCACTGGCTAACGCATGTTCTCGAACCAAAGTGGAGCACCACCGAGTACTAATTAGAATAACGTCTGGGATTACTTGAAATTGGACTTGTGCTAGGTTCAGTAGTGATTCATTGGGTGGTGGTTATTTTTACTTGTTCCTATCTAGGAGTTGTCGGCAGTCCATGTGATTGCATCATTTTTAGAGCATACGCTGATGATAAGGAGAAGCCATTGCCGGGTCTAGCCTTTCCGAGATACTACGCAAGAAACCCCAGTTTGCATGGGTACATCTTTTAACTGCTCTGCATATATATATATAGGTAAATGCTGGGGTGCAGCGGTGCGTCCCGCCGCACCCCAGTCCAGTCGCTGGATGGTGATCCAGTAGCTGCTAAAAAAATAAAAAAAAATAAAAAAATGGGGTCTCTCTCTCTCTCTCTCTCTATATATATATATATATATATATCATTTAAAATCAATTAAATCTGAAAGAGAAAGATTCACTGCACTTGTTAAGTGTGCACAGTAAGTGCATTTGCCATGATATGGCAGCTAGTGAGTTGTCATGTTAGTCGCCACACTAGTTGACAAGTAGCGGTAGGCGATAGTGACGGTCGGTAACGACGATTGACAATGAATTCAAAATTATCATTTTAGAGCTCAAAATTATTATTATGAGCCCAAAAATTATTTTAGAGTCCAAAATTATTATTTATCAGTCTAAATTATTATTAAAAATCTAGTCAATATTTATAAATCATAAAGTAAGTCCAAAAGTAATATTTATAAGTCTAAATTACTATGAAAAGTCAAGTTGATATCTTTAAACTTTAAGGGTAATATTTTAAAATCTAAAACTTGTATTATTGACTCCAAGTTTTTAATTTTTAAACTCATTGCAACTTGTCCATCGATCATAGCCACTTGCCACCGCCACTGCTCACTGCTGCCGTAGTTTGCTGCTGCCCCCTTATATGTTAACCCCGCATGACATCTAATTTGGCGCCATGCGCTGCCTTTGTGCCTGCTTTTACTGTACTTGGGCCAGTACATTAAACTTTTTACCATTAATCCATGATGCCCAAGTGGGTTGCCTTCAAATTGCGAAGAGCATCCTGGAATTCTTTAACCCTCTGCAAGCAGTAGAGAGATGAACCTTCCAAGAAGGCACCCACCGACTCGACTCCCCTAGCTTTGCAACCCTACAGGGGTGAAGATCCTGATTAAGATATCGTCTCCTTCGACAGATACTCGAAAACAGTCGCCTTTGACAGCTAAATGTCGCTAGGGTGGTCTCAAGTACGCAGTACTGTAACACATGACACCACCCATTTGAATAAGAAACCCACAGAATCTTACACAGGCATGAAGGTATAGCTTTCTTTCAATATTGTTGACATAAGAGTTGCAGAAGAACAGACAAGCTGCAGCAAGAAATGGGAGTGCATGCGCTGCCACCGGCCTGTTCACCTGCCCTCGATCCCCCCATGGGCATGTGGAAGGAGGAAGGGAGGGAGGTGTGTGCACGCATGACATGCCATGCCTGCGACGACTGCCATGCATGTCTTCCTGTTTGTTTCCTATGTTCTTTCCCGAAGTTATCCCTTTCACTCTATATAAATATGGGGCCGGGGAGGGGCTGCTCTTCCTCACTGCTCCACTCCACTCCTCATCTCCCCTTTTAACTTTCATGGCTCTCCCCCGGGTTCTACTGGTTTCTCTTCTCCTCCTGCTCTCTCTCCACCTCGTCCACACACGCCATGCGTCTGGAGGATCCCAACTGGTACTACTAGCTAGCTACTATCCCCCCCTCCCCCCAACAAGATGAACTAGTCAGCTTCCCATGTGGTCTTTTTCCATCTAAAGCAGATGATCCTGGCTTGGACATTGGGAAACCAGTCTTGTCATTCTTCATGCTAACATGTGTTTTGTATAATTTTCTCTTATTCTTTACTGTCTGATTGATTACCTCTGCCATATATGGGGGCTTGCAGGTGTTTAGGAGCGAGAGATCTCTCCAGGTTACAATAGGTATGCTTTCCATTGGAATCCACACACACCTAGGTAGCTAGCTGCATGCGTATTAACTTGCCGATCATATATATATATATAGCTCTTCTTCTTCTACTAGTACTAGCTAGAACAACTATTACTGCTGCTCCTGAGTCCTGACTACCTGATGGTGGTGGGTGGTCATGGCGAATATTGTAGACTGCGCGGGGGCGTGCGATGCGAGGTGCGGTCGGTCGTGGAAGCCAAGATGTGCAAGAAGACGTGCGGGGCGTGCTGCAGCAGGTGCAACTGCGTGCCCGTAGGCACCGGGGTGGAGACGCGCGGGGCGTGCCCTTGCTACGCCAACATGAGGAACCCAAAAGGCAAGCTCAAGTGCCCCTAACACATACGGCTCAACATTGGTTGCAGCGGCTTCTCTCTACTCAACCCCTCCGAACAAATTAATCCCTTTTGTACACTTGTTCGTGTGTTTGTTCTGGTTGGTGTTTCATTCGAATAAGGAAACCGAAGGAGATCGATTTACGTAAGAGAATTTTTGTCATAATGGGGATCACTTTCTACGAAAATTGAGTGATTTATTTGACCCTTTGCATTGGGAACATAAACCACCGATTGCATCCAGATGGGACAGCAGTCTAATCATGGAGAGAGAAGCTCCCGATACGAAGAACATACATATGGGAATTCGCTGTAATTTTGTTGCACATTTTTGCTGTATTTTTAATATATTTTGTATTTTTTTGGTTGACTAATGTGTTATTGGCACACTGTACTCATCGAATATGAAATGTAAAAACATATTAAAAGTGCAGTAACAAAATACAATAAGTCTTTCTCAATGTGAAAATACCATCCAATAGCTATTTTCTTTCATTCGAAAAGTACATGAATGTTGATGGGTAAAAAAAAATTTAAAAGCTGCCAAAAAAACTTCATTCTTCTTCACGATTGCTTAATTTTCCACCGACATTTTATTGCTTAGCTTTGAATAAGCCGTTGGTTTAATAGGCTTAGACAGGCCCATAAAATTAGAATTCCCTACTTGTGGAATTTGAACAGATTAAACAGAGATAAATATGCAGTCCAATTTGGGCAGAATCCTGATCCGATCGACATTAAACACCCAGGCCAAACCCACCAAGCATCGTTGTAGCCAGCTCTGTCCAGCTATTTTGATAGTTAAATGCGAAAACCAATAAAGAGAAGTTCGTATACTTTGGACAACCAGACAACAATGAGAGGAGAAACCACCACATAAGAGGATGCCATTGAGAAGAACATGTATTTTAGTGCACGAACCTGACCATATTGCGCCATCTTTTTCTACTCTCCATACAAAGAGAATAGCAGGTAGAGACCCAGTGCTACCAGATTATTTGTCCCACGGAACAAATTCATTTAAAATAACTAAAATAAATAAATAAATCAGTAGGCACCAAGGTCGCCAAGAAAAGGGAAAACGATCCTAACAAGGGAGGCCGACAAGTGTTGAATAACTTTGCATTGCTGCCTTTCATCACCTCCCGCTCAACCCTCTAGGGATTCCAAAGAATGGTGGTTTCAGCAATCATAGATGTCACCACGTACGGATCCATGTTAGAGGCTGGTCTCCTATCTTCAAAATAACCTGCTCAAAGGGAAAAAAACACGGATGGGTGATCATAGACCGTCAGAAAATCTAAACATTCCAACTGCAGCTATTTTTTTTATTAATGAATGGAAACGTGTCCTCTGTTATCACTATCATAGTTCCGTTTACAGGATGCCACTCTAGAGATTAACTTGTTGACATCGTATACTCACGCGCACAGACCTCAGAGCGCCTAAAGTTTCTTATGGCAAAATCCAGCTATAGATGGATCGATCGTTACAGAGAAGAAGAGGGAATCAAATAATTTCCAAGGAAAGAAGACAATGAGAATTCTTTCCTGGGATTTCCTTACCGACAATTGCACGATAAACTAAAAATCAATGCTTTTCCTCACCTTTCCCAGCCTTTTCGGTGTCACGTCCAACACGAACTGAAGCACCACGATTTGCAACTCCCTGCGACAGAGGAACCAATAAGCAGTTCCATTGTGAGTCTATGACTGAAAAATCCTGCAAGGACCTGTTTCTCACGTATTGCAAATTAACTTTCACAATATAACACCACATGCAGCGGTTATCAACAAAGCTACTATATAACTCATAATAATTAAACGTATAATACCCTAGACAGAGTCAATGTGCATAGTGCCATCATCTGAGATGCTTTATTCTGAACATTGAGGTAAAGTAGAAGCAAACGTGGTATAGAATTTTGATATGATTATTTCTTTTCCTGAGATCAGTGCACGTATGGACATTGTACAGGACTTCTTTTCATAGATCTCGAATACTACAATTATGATTGTCTTGCATATCATTCTTCTTGGTAAACCAATCATATTATGCACATATAATACTTGCTCTCAGAGTAGATAGTTCAAGTGGAACTTAAATTGACTCTTCTTACCCATGAAAATTTGTGGATATCTGCAGTTTCATGACGTCCTGTCAATCTTCTCTCGTTCCCCTCCCCATATGCAGAAATGTGTTCCTTGTGCCGCATGCTCAGCTTTTCAATTGCTTTGTTGATTACATTAATACCACCATCATTTCTCATGGACTTCGTGCTGTTAGACCCAAAAAAATGGAGCATACAGTATTTTAGTTTCTGTGGGTACTTAATGGGCACAAACAAAAATCCGCAGCAGCTGACCTGTAGTTAGTGTGAGCACCGGCACCATTCCAATCACCCTGGTTGAACCAAATTGAACACTTCAGAACATGGAATATTTAAAATCTTTAATTCATCAGATAAAAGTAACACATGAAACATTCTCAACGTAACTTAATGTTTAATATGCTATGATACAGGGATATACTACAGCATGATAAGCACCTGCACTGGTTTTGGATCAAATGAAAGGACAGACCCTGCCATTTCTGTAATCCTCTGCATCGAAGAACATGACAAGGTTCAGAGATGTGTAGTCACTTGCGGAAGAAGAATTGCGTGATAAATAGTGTCAGAAGACTTTTTAAATACTTTTGTGCATACCTCAAGGATATATCGTGCTACCCAAACTTGATCACCGGAAGAAATTCCAAGAACAGGTCCCACTTGAAACTCCCACTACCCATGCGAGATTAAGATAAGTGAGAAATGATAATTTAGAGAGTATCCAAGTACGTTCACATGGACGTTAGGAAATGTATATCTTTGACAAACAATAATTCAGTCTCGGACTCCACATTTAAAAGATTAAGCAAGTTTGTGGACTAAATCTCAACATATTTCTATAACAACGATGATGACACTGACAAAAAAGATACACAATCACCTACAGTAACAACAATAACAGCATTGATAAAATAAATGTTGCACTTCTATGTCCAAGCATTTCACTTGAGTGAACATGTGGTATCCTCCGCTCCCACCCAGGAAAAGAACAAAAAAACAGCAGTAATAGTAGAACTGTCACTGCTTCACTCCTTCCACGATTTCACATGTTTATCATAAGTAAACGACCACTTACCTGACCAGGCATAACTTCACCATTGATGCCACTGACATTTATTCCAGCATAAAGGCACGCCTTGTAATGAGAATCAACAATCTCTCTCCCAAAAGCCTTATCAGCTCCAACACCACAGTAGTATGGACCCTGTAGATAACCATGCAGATAAAGATTAGATAAAGCATAGCAGAAAATGTGTTTCAGATAATTCATGAACTATCAAGTGACCCTGGTGTTTGACAATCATGCATATGTAGGCATGGCATCCGCAGGGTCTTTCTCTACAGCATGACACCCTACTGTTCAAGTCAGCGAGTGTCCAGATTCATTAGACCTTTTGCTCTTGGCTTAGCGAACAAGAAGGGAAAATGACCATACTTTGTACTTAAAAGAAGACCTCA
Organism: Colocasia esculenta; assembly: GCA_014218235.1. Lineage (NCBI taxonomy): Eukaryota > Viridiplantae > Streptophyta > Magnoliopsida > Alismatales > Araceae > Colocasia > Colocasia esculenta. The sequence goes on from CM024759.1 coordinate 87,738,491, forward strand.
CAGTGGATTTAACCGTATGCTTGTTTTGATGAGATCCTGCATTATGCTGAGGCAGAAATACTCGAGAGATATATGATTCTTTTATAGAAACATTTGGCAACAAACTTTTTTATTTCATACTTTACTCGTATATTTCACATCTTTTTCTTGAGACATTTGCATGTCAATTACAAATACAACAAGCTCATGTCTGGAAGGTTTTGGTGGGAATGATGTTCACACAGGATGTCTGTATAATCACTGTGAAATGGACGAACCATAATCCAATAGTTAACATTGGTCCATATCAGTTGATTAATAATTAGAATCAGACTAAGAGTCTAGGTCATATAAGCTGATCAAATACATGGACGTAAAACCCAAAAAAAAAAAAAAAAAAACCACCATGTGACAAAAAATAAGATATGTTCAGATAGAAACCTGTGGAGCAGGGAAGCCACCAACAGGCCATCCAAGCGGCCAATTCACACCATTCTGTAGGAGAGTGTACTCCTGCTCAATTCCATACCTGTCAGAATCTAGAAGTTGTCAGTTGTCACCAATAATGTAAGGAAAAAACCAATGTGCATCCACATAAATATCTAATCTAACACAATCAATGAGCTTCAGAGATGTGACAAACTCCTGGTTAGCTCAACGTCATAATGATGCCAAGATAGTAATGGTTTTCAGAAGATTATGGTATTCATGAAAATTACTAACATATTGCAATGAAATTTAATATGTTTTGCAACAAAAAGATCTGATTGAACTATTCAATTATGATGATGATCAATCAACATGAGATCCTTGTTTTAAAAGAAGAATAATAATATTCGTAGTTCTTTTTGCATATATCAATGGGTGGAAAATATGGACTTAAAACCCTCATGCATATAGAGCAGTGCATCGTTCGGGGTTTATCGTCATCTTCCATGCATGATTTTCAGATGATTCTGAGTTCATGCACTGGACCATTCCCCATCGATCGAAATCGACATTTCCTTTACATCGAGGAAAACTTGAACACCTTTGATACATGTTAGACCCTTTAGTTGCGAACAAGCCATAGACACCATTTGATTTGATTAGGATATGTAGCACATAACCCCACCATCCGTTTCTCTGGCTAGGAATGGGACTAATTTGTAAAATATCCCTCTGAATAGGGACTCTTCCACAAATTTCCCATAGAATGGGGACTGTTTTGTAATTCTTTCTTTGGACAATACCCAAAAGATATCATTTTTTGAATTTTCAGAACTTAATCTTAACATTTATTTCATTAGAAATGTTAAGCTTAGGGGGGGTTCTCTATACTTCTTGGTCATTATACAAATAAACGGAAGATCAGGCCTTTTCAATATGCAGAAAATGATATTAGCGAAGACACATATATATATCAAGTGTAGATGTTTTTTGACATTTCTTTCATTCTTCATCCATATAAACATAAGATTGGTAAAGAATAGTCCATTGGAGTAAGTTATAAACCCACGAGGACTTATTTACAAAAGTACATGGCTTAATGTGTGGCCTTGCCTGAAGCACAAGATATAGAACAACTCCAACACGCCAACTCTTGGGGCGATTTTCAGAAACCTCAAAGACTTGGGCGATCTTCTCCTTCATCCTTCTTTGGTGCTGCCCTCCTTTTATAGGAGTTTGGGTGGGGAGTTGGGTGTTCCAACGGAACACCTTTTGCGCCCCACCAGAGCACTGCCAGGAACCCCAACGGAGCTCTCCCATTAAAGTATGACCTTTCATTTTCTATTCTTTCTTTTCCCCCTTCTTTTCTTTCTTTTTTTGTTTAGAGAGAGGAGGAGGGGATTGGTGGGAGTCCCACCGGGAGATCCCCACCACGGTGGTGGGGACAGATGGGGGTCCCACTGACCACCGCGGTGGTGGGGACCAGTGGGAGTCCCACCAGGGGCTCCCCACCGTGGCGGTGGGGACTGGTGAGGGTCCCACCGGCCACCGCGGTGGGCCCCAGTGGGGCTCCCACCGGGTCCCCACCAGGCGGGTCTGGTGGGATGCCCACCGGCCGCCGCGGTGAGCTGCCCCGATGGGGCTCCCAACGGGAACCCCCCGCGAGCTCCGGTGGAGCTCCCACTGGGTCCCCACCGAGCAGATCTGGTGGGATGCCCACCGGCGGCCGCGGTGAGCAGCCCCGATGGGGCTCCCAACAGGACCCCCCGCGAGTCCTGCGCTCCATTGGGACTCCCAACAGGGCGCAGTTCCCATTGGGACTCCCAACGAGGGAAGCGCACCGATGGAGCTTGGAGTCTCATTTTTTTATAAATTAAGTCACGTGGCCATTGTTTTCACCACGTGGGTTGCTCCAAGGGTGGGAATTCTTTTGTCTATTTGTTGTGTGAAGATTCGCGGCCGTGCCATGTCGTTTTTCGTCGCCATGGGTATTAGACGGACTTTTACACATATTTAAAATTGTGCGCCGCATGGGACGACTTCCACGGAACATATTCTGGGGCATTAAAATTGTTCACCGGGGAGGATTTTAATCCAAAAATGCCGGGAACATATCTGTTTCTGCTCCAACTTGTCTCGGAGCTGCCATTTTCACATTTTTGATATATTATTATTATTTTTTCTGCTGTTTACTTATTCTGAAAATTTAGAATAAACATTTTATTTTCCATTCATTCATCCTGAAAATTCAGAATAAATAGATTTGGGGGTTATTTTCATTTGGGACTCCCAACGGAATTTTCTTCCCCGCGAACTTGCTCTAAAAATTCAAAACAAGTGCTTCTTGGGGTTCAACAACCCTTGACACATTTATTTTGACCAGGTCCCATGAATCTTGGCATGCCACTTAATCCTATCCAGAAGCATGTTCATAATTAAATATAGAAATACTATCCTTCATATTAAACTGGACCTTATTTTAAGCCTTCCTCAAGTCCTTTTACCATCTTCCACTCTTAATCACATTGCTAACAAGTGCCAGAAAAGGATGTCTGAAGAACCAACAAACCCTATTCTCCCATAGCTTAACATAAATCGGCACTACTTATAAGTCTATCCAAATCTTATTCAAATCAACAGTGCCCTGTAAATCAGGGAAAGAGACAGGTCCAAACCTCAGGCTAAATTCACTAGATGTGTAAGGTTCGCCTTTTAAACCTGATAATCCCAAATAAAATGACTTTATCAGGCCTGATAATAATTATAGCACTTTGATAAGTCTGATATGTTATCTATCTGTCAAGTGGGCCTGTTAACTTTATCGGACAGTGAAGCCTCCAATAGACTTATCAGAGCATTTAACAGGAGTCCCCAGCATTCCCACCCAATACAGAAGTCCCAACATTCCCAAAGCCAGCTAAATAATATCTGCTCTGGGAGATATTTTGCTTAGAGAATGTCTTGTACCAAACCACCAATCCTGGTATAGGTAGTTGCCTTATCTGTGGATAGTCTAACTTCTTATGGCCCTAAAAGACTGTAGAACTAATTTGGTTTGCAAAATGCAGCATGTGACAGTATAGCATACCTTGGTAATTGATATAGGGCAAAAAATCAAAGTAAATACAAGCATGAAATTCATGATGGCATAATCCAGATGGGTCAGATAGCAACTATATCAAAAAGGGATATTAATAAAATGGGTAATCAATAGGTGGAACAAATTTCTTAAGGGACTGCCTTGAAATGTTGTATCTTTTATAATTACTTATATATTTAAAACATCACTATCTAACAGACTCTAAAATTTATTTACAAAGATAAACATCTGGCATGCATCAATAATAGGTTGGACGAGACATCCATAATTAAGAAGCAAGAAGGTGCATCTATATGAGGTTTTCAAATCTTCAAAACATTTTCTAAGAATATAATCTTCAAAAGAACTTGAACATCTGCATGTTAAGCTTTCGTTCAATAGAATCCATGTGGAATTCATTAAAAATAGCAGTAATCATGTGGCAGCACACGTAGTAAATTGACACTGAAACTAAAATGCTCTAAAAGCCCGAGTCTGGCAGAATGCAACGTTCTTTCTTAAAAAGTGGCCTATGCATTCACCCCTTGCACCTGATGTCAGCATGGCATTCTGACATTTCTCCATGACATCTTTAGCTAAATACTTTCTGTAATAAATTTGAGGTGTGATTACCTTGTCTATTCTTATTTTGCTTTTATTAAAATAAGATCCCATTAACATTCTGTTCAAACTCACAAGCTGATGGTGGAGAACATTGACATTACAAAGGACGGCCTCGCGGGAAGATTTTCCAAAGAAACAAAAAAGATCCTTCCTTTCCCGTAATGGTGTTTAAAATACCGCATGAAGATCATATAATGGTAACAACCACCTTTTGAGGCTTCTGACTTCTGAGAAAACGTCAAAAGTCATACCAAATTATCGAGTTTAATAGAAAGAAAGGGAAAAGAGAAAGGAATCAATCTTGGCGATTGTTTAAACATCACAGACATGCAGTTACCGCCAAATCTACAGAGGATCAAAGTGCCGGGTGCCACTAAATCCCGCACTCTGACAGAGTCCCTTGTGAACAAGTATCCGTTCTAACAGAAGAAATTGATATTGTGGCCGTTCACTCCAGCAAGAGGTTGGAAAAATGTACCATGGCTCTTCAGCAACGACATCCGGGTGGCTGAATATCTTCTCTGCAGCGAACCTCTTGTTGGTGGTAATGGGCTCACCAGTCGAGGTGTAGCAGTCGCACATGACCTATGCAATAGTGTTTTGTTGGGGGGTGGGAAGCGGCGGAGTAAGCAAAAAATCATGAGAAAAAGCCAATAATGGTGCGACTATGGATCTGCTTCCTGTACTAGCAGTGCCCAACCCGTTCTCCATCGTACGATGGCAACACCAATGTGACAGAGAACAATGCTCCCCCACGAGGGCAAAAGTAGAATACAAAACTACATAAATAAGAAAGTATAAAAGCAAAAAAACTGAAAACAAACATCTCAGTTGAGCGTTTTCGGGCATACCAGGATATTCTTCCCCCGCCTGAATGGATCCCTGAAGATGGCCTGGGGGCTGTTGAAACCATATCAAAAGGAATAGTAAGAAAAAGGATAAACTTTATCCTGCATTTCCAAAATAAAGCAACAGCACGAGGTTCAGCATTCTTCAAGATTAAAACAGGAAAAAAAAACAAATATAGACCGCGGGGGGAGGGGGGCCGGGGGGATGTGGTGTTCATCGCACTCACTAGAGAATAACTTCACTGTTGTCCCCGGTAGCCTGCCCGGTGCTCGACCCATCGTAATTCCACTTGGGCAGCTCCTTCGGATCAGACACCGGCCCCGGCAGAGTCTGGCCGTGATTACCCCACAACCAAAACCCCCAAAGAAAAGGAAAAAAAACCAAACATCAAAACAGGACAGGACAGCCCAGCCTCAAGAGATCAGATCACAAGCGCGCAGGAACAACCCGGAAAAGAAAAAAGATCCTTACCCTGGACTTGCTCCTCATGTCCATGCCAGATCCCCCGATCCTGCAAGCCAGAACCCATCAGCAACAACTCCAGAAACGAAACTGACGGCAATGCCGAGAGAGAGAGAGAGAGAGAGAGAGGAGAGAGAGGAGAGAGAGGAGAGAGAGAGAGAGAGAGAGAGAGAGAGAGAGAGAGAGAGAGAGAGAGGTACCATATGTACTCGGCGATGATCTCCTCGGTGGCGTCGGAGAGGTCGAGGTTGAGGAGATCGTTGAGGAGGGACATGGCGGCGGCGGGGGTGGTGGTCGCGGCGCGGGATGTGTGGGGAGGAGAGGTTGCGTTGCAGCCGCGGGGAGGGAAGAGCTATTTATCGGAGAGAGGGGGCCCCCGAGCGCAGATTGCGACGCCTGGCCGAGGTCTCAGGAAAAGCATACTATGCACCGGGCGCATGCTTTCAACCAATAGAAATGAGACACGATGAAGAGACCTATAGCCGTCTGGCGTAGAGAAAGTTGGGTTGCGAAGAGCTTTACCATTTAGACCCCGGAGGAGCCAATGAGGAAGTGACAGATAGGATGCAGGGGGAAAACAGCGGACGAGATGGTTTCTTAAAGAGGGAGCAACACGTGGGTGTTGGAGTTTGTAGCCTTTGATGCCAGCAGTTGACACATCTCAGGACTCTGACACGTGGAGATTTCTTTTCTTTGTTTAATAGGCTTTCCTTTTTAGGGCTTGGTGGGGGCGGGGTGGGGGGCCATTTTGGGTAAAGAGCTTTAATGCGGTTACTTTTGCAGATTACTCCCTAACTATAGCGTTTATCTGTGGAAAACCCCGTCTAATGGAACACGCGCTCGCACACGCGCGGGCAGGGCACGCACGTACACAACCCAGCCACACGTGAAGACAAGTACATACGTGCACGCAGGGATTCATACATCCACACGCGTGCATTCACTCACTGATGAAGCAAAAAGAGAAATGCTAGTGTCGGGAGTATAGCAGACGTGGAGGGGCCGCGCCCCTCTGCGTGCACGCCGCGTGGAGGGGCGGCCCTCCCGTATTAAATATGTATATATATATATATTTTTTTACAATTTGTGCACATAAATAATGTATTTGTGCACATAAATACATCATTTGTGCACACAAATAATACACAAAAAATAAAAAAAGAAAATATCGCATTTTATGCGGAGGGCCGCCCCTCCACGCGGCGCGCGCGCGGAGGGGCGTGGCCCCTCCACGTAGGCTACGCTCTCAGCACTGTCGGGAGCGTAACATTTCTCAAGCAAAAAAGAAGGTGATGCTTCGTGTAACGTCGCGCGTTTTTCGGATCTTCGTGGATCCTTGGTTTAGCGTATGGGGTGGTCACACCTTGACCAGCACGACTTGTGTTGTGTGTTTCTTATCGGATCCTTACCAGAGTTGGTTATGGATCTGTGTTGGTGTTCAGTGTGCTGGACATCAACAGTGGGTTGGCGTCTAGGGGTGTGACGCTGACTGTTTGTTGGCGGCCATCATGTTGCCGTTAACATGGTTTTAGCGTCCATCGATGGACGTCTACCATGGTTCTAGTGTGTTCTGTTGCATGAACTTGGCGGCCAAAGATGTGGACGCCTAGTTAGGTGGTGGTTTGGTTAACGACACAGAGGTTGACGTTAACTTGACGCACCTGTGTTTTTAGGGCTGACCCGAGCCTTGTTCTTTCCCCACTCTCTCCCCTCTTTTTTGCCCACCTTCACTCTTCAGCCTCTTCATGAGTTCCGGTGGTCGATGGGAGTACGAGGGGCAGTCGTGGTGCGCGTGGTAGCGACAAATCAGGTGGGGAATGACGAATTGGAGTGCGATGTTCGCGGGGCGTTCCTCGGGTTTCGGCGTGATTCAAGGTTCTTCGGAAGTTCAATCGCGTTTCTGAGGTAGGGGTTGGACCCGTTGATCTTCCTAGATTAATTTGTTATGCTTTCTTTGCATAATTCGGATGTTAATTGAGTTTTTGGGAAAGGGGGGTCTTCATGCTGGGAAATCGGGTGGTTTGATTGATCCAAGCGTTGGATCATGACTTTCCAGTTTAATTATGGTATATAGATGTAAGGGGAAGTGTTTCCCCTTGTTTTTCTATTGTATTTATGGCTTGATTGCCCGTGCAATCGGCCTAGGGCCATTTTGTGTGTTCTGGCGGGTTCTGCAGTGAAGATCTTGACGTCAACATCGGTTGACACAGAATTCTTTGTTGGGAGATTGACGGCTAGGTATCTAGTCGTTGATTGTGGGTAAACGCCAAGTGGTGGTTGCTTACTTGGTGTTGATGGCAAGGGACATTGTCGTCTATATCCTTTGGACAGCAATCGATGTCGCCGCCAACCTGTGCATGTGCACAGTGTGTTTTTAATGGCATTCTTGTTATAAGTGTTGCGGTGTATTAACACCTGTGGTTTGAGGTCAGTTTACCGGCTATGTAGTTGTGAAATATCACAGGGTTTTGATGTCGTGCAAGTGGTTTGTATATGCATTGCACATCGCACCTTATCATGTTTATTATATATTAATTATTGTGGTGTTGTGGCAATGAGGTTCACGTCTGAACCTAGCCTTGATCCTTTAGGATCTTTTATAGATTATCCTGGATGGATAATTAGTAAAGTGTAAGTATGATTATTATGTAAATATGGTGGCCAATGTTTAATGTGACCTCTATTGTCACAAGATGTTCAATGATAGGCCAAGTATGATTGGCTATCGTGATTTATATGTGTGTCTATGTGAATTAGCTTGGAGGTCACTATTGACCAATGACAGGCCGTGGTATTAATATGGTTTATATGTGTGATTGTGTAGGTTAGCTTGTAAGTCATCTTGTGACTGGATCAAACTATTTTTAATGTGTACCGTAATTGATAATAGAAAGTATTGTGAAGTGTTTGTGAATATATTGTGGTTTGAGCCTGCCGAGTGTGGTGGTCCGGCGCCTATTCCGAAATGCCTCTCTAGTTGGGTACCCCAGGTTCTTTGTGAGCCAGGCACGTGTGTTTGTTGTGCTCGGGGTTTGTCCCGGTACAGTGTGGTACCGTCGAGGTCTGTGTCATCTTCTTGGACACCCTCACTCCTGAGTTTGAGTTGTACGTCCGGCTGAGGGAAAGACGGCAGTGAGACAGCGACTTCCCAGAGTTTGTTCTTGTGTCGCTTGTAGCGCGCTCGTAGTTGGGGGTGCGGACACCAATAGACGTCACTGGTCCCCAGATAGTCATGTTTTCCAGTGCCTCACTTTAAGGTGCTCCGGCTAGAGACCCTAGAGGTGCCAGGCATGGACCTGCAGTTGTGTGGCTACAGGTGTGGTGTTGGTTGGTCTCCACAGTTGTTTGACTTCTTTCTTGTGGAGCAGCAGTTGGACCTTACGTCCGTGACTACGAGATTGAGAGGTAGTTCTTGTGTTGTGTTGTCCGGGTTGGATACTGGCCTGATCAGCCAGTAGTCTGTTCCCGTGTGGTGGCGTCGTTCCTTTCCGACTCGTGCTTTGCTAGTGACTGTGGCTCGTGAGTTTGTGACTCATAGTCGAGGTTTGACTCGTTCGAGGTGTGCCCTAGTGTTGGCACAGTTGTGACTACAGTTGTAGCTTGTGGTGTGCCCGAGTGGTGGCACCGTTTTGGTTATGGTTGGTGAGTGTTGACTCGCCAAATGTGGTTTGACTCGTGTAGTATGCCTTGTAGTTGGCACAGTTATATTATGGATTTTGCTGTAATGGAGTGCCTTATGTTGGCACTGGTTTAATGATTGGTTTTCGTGGTAGTTTAGCTTGCTATGGTGTGCCCTGTTACGACACTGGTTTACTTGCGGTTTCTGTGCTGGTGCCTTGTGGTAATAGGTACATGTACCCTGTGTGGGTAATGGTTTGTGGTGGCACGTCGTATACCAGTCTTTCTGGTGTTGACGTGGAATTGTGTTTCGTGGAGGTCGTGTGGTGTAACCTTCCACTCAATGTACTATACTTTTCTCGAGTAAGTTACCGTATATGGTTTTCATGTGTGATAGATTGGCCCGCTGTAGCTGATCATGTTACTTGATGTATGTGGTTTCCGACATATTGTGATTTGAGGTATACAAGACCAGCTTTTTGTTAGCAGTCCTATTACCCGCATACTTGAGATTTGCCCGTGAAGCTTATAAGCCTAGGCAGTGGTTGACTTGTGCGGCTTATAGCTTAAATGATTGGTTGTGACTGTGGTGTGCCTGTGAGGTTTGCGGCCTAGGCATTTCAGTTGTTGAGCGGACTAGTCTGTGGTTCTTTTTTTTTTATAAGGATTATGTATTTGTTTATCAATTATTGTTTAAAGTGTTATTTAAATATAAATGTTGTGAGCATAAAATTGTTTGGCTATTGGTACTGTCAGTGAGACCCATTGGGGTTGAGGTGTCCGTGGTTACGGTATTGTTTTGGGTAGCCCCTGCTGAGCTTGTGACTTGTTGAGGCTCACTCCCCTACAGTTCTTTTCAGGGCTTGCCAAGTGTTTGGCTTGCAGCAGCGTTGTGTCAGACTTGTACCACCAACAATTGTGTAGTAGTCAGTGTTGTGTGAGCTTGTGCTCCCTCGAGGTATGCATGCCCCAAGTAGTTGTGCTTTTTAATTGGATATGTAAATTATGTAATGAGACAGTTGTAAATTGTATATGCAGGTATGAGCACATGTACTTTCTTGTGTTATATACTGTGTAGTTGTCTTTTATACTCTTACTGGACACGAGTGTGAGATATCCCTTGCGAGACTTCGGTCTGTTCGCGGGAGGCGGATCTGGATATGGAGTCTTATCGGGCATAAATACCCCAGTCCGTCACACTTCGTAGCATCTTTTTTCTTCTCTTTGTAAGGCAATGACTGTAGCATCTCTGACCAAAAAAATTTGGAAACCAACTTAATTAAAATGGAAGATTTCAAAACTGGTGATTTTGTAGTCAAGTACTTTATTTTCATATTTAAAAAATCAATAATTTTTAAGTTGATCCATAATATTTGTTGACAACGCCATCAAAGGACCTCTAGAAGGATCCGAAGAAAACATTTTAAAGAAAAAAATAATTTATTATTTGCCATCTTGACCAAAAGTAAAGATATTTGCCCAACATCAAATTGGTCCAACTTGATGGACAGAGACGTAGGGGATTACAATATATTTTTTCTAGAATTTCTTTGTCACATCAGTGGATAAAGATGATAAAGAAGTTCTACAAAGAGTAGGATGTGGGGCCCCATGTCCATTAGGTCAATTCGATGCTAAATAAATATTTTTAGTTCTTGTCCTGAGGAGAATTAAATACTTCTTAAGAAAAGAATTAAGAAATATTAAGTGTTGCTAAAAGTTAACAAATCCTTAGTGACCAAATTTACTTTGAAATTTTTTTTGGGCAGATTCTAAGATAGTTCTAGACTTTAACTCATAGAGGTCATCTCCTTTTTCAAAATATGTTTATTCTTTCTCCTCCAAATAGCTTCTAGGGTACAAGCTACCAGTGTTTTCATATATAACCCTTTTGAACCCCCTTCAAATTTCTTTGTGTAGTGCTCTCAGAGGTCTTCCAAACATGTTGGAGTGCTGACCCACCCAAGATGATATATAACCTCCTTCCAAACTTGTTCAACCCTTCTACATTTGATGAAGGCATGATCTTGGTCCTCTACTTGCTCATAACAGATTTGACATAGAGGTTCCACTTCTATATTGCATTTACTTAAGTATACCCCTGTTGGAAGTCTACCCCACGCTAGTTTCCAGAGCAGAATTTTGATTCTAGGTAGAGTAGGTCAGTTCCGTATTTCTATCCAACAAGAGTTGAGGTCTCTAAATACTTCTACTTTTTTTTTTCCTGATATGTTTATAAGCATTTTTTGTGGTGAATCTCCCATTTTTACCCACCACTTCTTTGTTCCACTTTCTTAGAGACTCCTTAGATCTTAATTTTTTAGCTAGCATTATTAACCCCACACCTCTGACTTCTCTGCTCCAGGCATCCCTAATCACTTCCATACAGTCATTTCTCTGCAGCCAGAAGTCCTCATACCTAAAAGGAACTATCCCTCTTTTCCCCGGTTCACCATTTGTATCTAATAAGAGGGGGACATGGTCAGAACCTACTCTTATCAAATGGGTGACCAAGGCATTGGGGCAGTTTTCTCTCCATGTTGTGGTAGCCAACGCCCTGTCCAGTCTTTCAAAAATTCTTCTATTTCCTGTTTGCATGTTACACCATGACAATGACATACCTTTGAACCCCAAATCTGTAAACATTGGCTTCATGAATCCAGAGTTTAAATTCCTTGATACTTTGAGACTCGGAGAATTTCCTGCCTCCTCTCTTTTCCTCTTCTTTTGTGATGCAATTGAAGTCTCCAATTATAACCATATTTGTGTACGCCTCTACTGCTGTGAGAAGTTCCTCCCATAGTTACCTTCTTTCTTTCCAATTAGTGCTTGCATAAGCTCCTGCCAAAACCCAGTCTTCACCTGTTTCCTCATCGTTGTAAACCATAAATGCTACCTGTGGCGAGACATTTATAATGTCCACAAGTCTGACCCCAGCTTCCCAACATAAAAGCATACCTCTTGATTAATGCCTCATTGGTCATACTATTCTTGACTAATTTCCCTTTGGTGGAGTGGATATTTGTGTGGTGGGAGTTGTTAAGTTTTTCTTTATCATGGATGAATGAAACCCAGGATCATGGACTGTTAGCTCACTTGTCCTTCACATCTTACACTCACTGGTTTAGTTCTATCACTTCTATATACATGGTAGCTTAGATTTGTTTGTGATTTTTTGATTTGTTAGTTATTATTCACATGTTTTTAAATTGTAGATGGATGTCAATAATTTTTCTTATGAAGATTTTTTCTAACTCGTGATGATACACTAACAATTGAATTGATGCAATTTGTGGCTATGACTTGGTTTGTATGTTTAAGTTATTTGCCTTGCCTAGATAGTGAGAAAATGGGATATTAATTGAAACTACACTTGTGAACTTTTGTGCCTCTCTTGGCTTAGTAACTTTAGTGTTACAAAGTATTGACTTATTTAAAAAAATGTGACATCCGTTCTATTGATCTGGTTTGGTTCTCAGTGTAATACGGAATTTTCATTATAGATGTTAATGATATTTTCTCCATTTTGTTCCTTCAGTGATGTTCTAACCATTATTCTAATTTGTAGCTTTATCTCGTGGGCAATAATCACAAAAATAAGGATCCTGATGATGATCTATTTGCAAGGTATTGTTTCACTCTTGTCCGGTTGATTCAACTTCATCTGGTATAATTTTGCAGCACCTTCTGATCAAGCCAAAATGTATACCTATCACTCTTTCAGAATAAAGCTGAGCAGAACGAGTACCACAATGTCACTAAAAAACATCCCTTCAGCAGCCATTCTGTTTTCAGTGCGCTATTTTTACCCAGAGATAGTGAGAAAGCTTGAACAGGATCTTGAAGAATTTAGAGCTGGTGTGAATGAGAAGCAAACTGGTGTGAATGAGAAGCAAACTCTGTACGGAGATTATGTTTCGGCAGATTTTATGATGATGAGTTAGAAGTACATCAAAGGCAATTCTTTTGAAGTGATCCATGAAAAAATTGTTAATTTGCGTTTTATTTTTGTCCCTACTATGAGGATTATTAAAATGTTCAGTGACAACACATTTCTTGTATATGTGGATTCTATAAAACTTCATCTATTATTTGTATATAGTTAGTTTCACTTGGTTTATAAGGCTTTCTATCATGTACAATGACAATGTGGTGCCTCCAAACAAAGAACAATTGCAAGTCGTTTTCTAGCACTTGCAACTTTTGATAAATGACTTTGCTCATTTTATTCTCGTTAATGTGCACAAATATCTTTAAATTGTTCAAGAAGTTATTTAGAGTATTGTGTAATAAATATATGTCATTTGTGTTGTAGCATTATTATGTTCTTAGGAGTGGTTTACTATCATATGGAATATTGATTCAACCAAAAAAACTCACCATCTAAAGCATTAAAATTACAGTCACTATCATTGACACTCCAACTTGGATGTTTTAGTGTATGTTTCTCTATTATTTTATTTAATTGTACTTATATCAGGATAAATCTTACTTCACCAAAAAATGTCTATTTAATCTACGTTTTTTGGTCAATGATCTTATTCTTTTTTATTTTTCAAAATAAGTTTAAACAATGCAAACCCCTTTAAATCTTTGGAAGTTAGATGAGATCTTTTAATTTAAATCTTTTATGTTGATGAAAAGAGAAAGGGTCTTTGATTGAGGGTTTTGTCTAATATTTAAGAGGTATATGTGGAAATAAGAGCAAATCAACACATATTTGAAAATCTTTTACACACAAACAAACATGTGAAAATGATTTCATGAAAATATTTTACGGGGAAACAAACACCAAAAAATCTTTTCAGAGAAAATATTTACGTGAGAACCAAATAGACAATTATGTTTTTGATTTTCCTATAAAAGTTAATCCTTGAAAAACTTTTTCTCAATGAATATATTTTACAAGCAACCAAACGGACCCTAAGTGTAAAGACATATTCCATACGTTTCCAAAAAAAAAGAAAAGCAGGGACATATTCCAAGGTCTTGGGCTACATGCCTATTGGTTTGGGCTCAATCCAAGGGGCCTGTTCTGGATTACATTTGTTCTGGCCCAACCAGACCCATGCAACCAAACCCTTTGGCAATGGGCACATTTGTTCTTAATTGTGGCTAAAATATTATCAAATATGCCACTTCATAAATAGAAAATATTGTAGATATACTATCGTGGTTAATTTCTGTTTGAGAGAAGCGAATATTCTTCCAAATTTCTGTTAATTCTATTAGTTTAATGATTTTTGATGAAAATATATTTATTATATTTTTTAAGACTTTGAAAATGAGACTTGAGTTCTAGAATTGTTTAACTTAAAGGTAAACAAGAGATTTCCTTTTATGGATTAGTCAAATCCATAGTTAAATGGATGAAGAGTAACACCATATCATCAAGATGGCATATCTTCAACATTTTCTATTTACAAGTGACATATTTGATGATTTTTAGCCAACAATGACATATTGTAATTCTCATTGAACAATGATTTCTGAGCAAAAAGACCCTTATTTTACCTGCAGAACGAGCCATTCCACTTGGCCAGAACAAAAATTTCTGTCCCTCACAGGGATCCAGAAGTGGGTCATATAAATACCGTACGTGTTTTGTCTTGTGGTAGTTCATTAAAAATAGTCTCAAATTTAAGAATACAAACTACACTAATTTTAAAACTGGGGATCTTGAAAAGGATAATCCTATAATTTTAATTTTATAGCAAGAGAAACAAATGGCAAGTTTGTAGTGAATGTTTATATGATTAGTCCACTTAGCATGTAACGTCCCGACGTGGAATATCGGAGCGGGATTACAGTTATAAAATAGTACAGAGCGAGAAATAAATAACAAACCATTACACAAATAGAAATAATACCAAACAACCTCATATTTCATTAATAATCCATCAAACTCCATTACAATCACTAATGTCTCATCAAATTTCAAGAACTAACTATTACATTAACGTATCAGAGCCAGAACTAGGGCCCATAGTACTTTATTCAAAATCAAACTACTACATAAGGACTCACTGACTCATAACTATACTAACTAACTACTGCTAGATAGCACTGGTTGCTGAAATGGTCACTCTTGAGTCTCCTCATCGTTCAATCCTCGTGAGTGTGGTCATGATCCGACTCACTTGAAACACATTAAATAAATACGCAGGATGAGCAAATAACGCCCAGTAGGACTTAATATCTCATGTACACAAGCATACTTTAAATAGTTAATGTTTTAATGGCAGGCTAACTAGAGAGTAAAGTCATGTAGAGCATGTCACAATAACGAGAGAACAATTACAACTGGCACAAGAAAAATAGTACAACGAGAACGATAATAGAATGGCCATGTAACGTTATATCATGTGAATTGCATATCGGTGCACTAGTAACGATCGCACTTGCACTTGTAGAGATAGTACTTTGATTATCATAGATTAATCTAGATACTAAACTGGCACTGGATGCATGCTGTAACACATCCTTGATCATTTTAACTCCCATGGGCACTGACACTTTTCGGGCGCTCCTCCCAGGACCTGATCGGGCCCTATTGTGCTGGTATTAGTCATTTCTTTATCTTAGACAATCACAAGAATGACCAATAGAGTACCAAGAAGAGATAAGAGAGTACTAGACGAGATAGATGAGAGAGTAGAGTGAACGTGAACATATAAGAGGATATGGAGATTAGATGAGATAGGGACAATTTCGTAAAACAACGTGAAATTTTCGATAGTAACGGTTGCATAGCACCAGGTCGGGTGCCGGTAGTCTAGTAGAAATGACAACCACCCCCTTAGCCGTGCCGTGTACACGAGTCAGGTGGTCCGACATGAACCCAAGACGAGAAGAAAACACTAAGGCCATAGATCGTACTGATCCCTAAGGTGTAACGGGTTTTGGAGTACAACCAGCTCGTTGACTAAGGACGTGAGCCAAAGCCAAGGAGACTTACGGAGGTCTTGACAAGGATTCTCTAGTCCAGTCGAGAGTATTCCCGGTTGAGAGGTGGTCCAAGTCAAGAGAAGGTGTGTAGAAAACGGGTTCGTCGTGTCTCGAGTGTTCGAAGCCGAGGGAAAATGATAACGGTATTTAAAATGCTCGTATAAAATGAAAACAATTGTATTTAATAAAAATAAGGTAATTTAGTCATTTATTTCGCTAATTTACCGAATATATTATTGCATAATTTATCAGGGTCAAATGGCAATTTATAATGTTATGTGTGTGTGAGTGTAAAGAAAATTTGAAGATATGACAAGTCGTGCAAATGTCATTTAAAGTAATTAAATTTATATCCTTAATGCCATTTATTAACTTCCCAAGTCGAATTAACTTTAACATGAGTTAATCATGACTACATAGAGGTTATATAGCCAAAACAACAGGGGTATATGCTTAATTAAACTTTTTGGCCGAAGTCCTTGAATCGCGGCGGACCTACCCGTCGCGATTCAAGTCGCGACAGGCGGCTTAGGCGCGATACTCAGACTGGGCTGGCCTGGCTTGAACCGGGAAGGAAACATGGAGGCGAGACCTGCCGCATTCAAGACGCGACCAGGCGGCCGACCGTGATCCACTGGTATCGCGGCGGATCGTGCCGTCGTGATATTAGAAGGGGTCCTGCCCTTTTTCCTTTTTCCAGAGTGATTCTTGTTTGACACAGGATACTTATAAATTACATAGAAAATGCACAATGATCCAAAAGTCACGAAACCAGTTTTAAATGAAAGTAGACAGGCAGATCTATCAACATGCATGATTAATTTGAAAATAGAAGGGTCGGGTGCATGTATCTGACAGAGATTCAAAACAGCAGGGGTATATGCTTTAATCGGTTACTTTTCAGTGACCTAAACAGGTGCAGTTAAGGTTCAACGAATTAATTAGAGATGAATAATTCATGAAAATTTTTGAAACTAGGGGCATTCGAAAGCTAACAAGATATAGTATTTATGAGAATTTTTTCATGATATGAAGTCAAGTATAGACGAGGTTCACAAGCAAACATGAAGGGTCGGGTGCATGTATCTGACAGAGATTCAAAGAATTAATTCTCCCTCATGGGAGATCAAAATAGAGCAAGACCAGGGGCGTTTGAAAGCTAATGCAATGTAGTATAAATGAGAATTTTCTTGTGGCATGGGAACAAGTACATGTGGGGGATTAGAGAAAATAAGAGATTTCGGGTTCATGGTAACAACAGGGATTCAAGCAATCAATTCGCCCAAATAGATGAGCGAAATGCAACGACACTAGAGGGCTTTTGAAGATGATCATGAATTCTACCTAGGATAATTTTTACACGATTTTAGTTTGAGAGATTGTCTATATTTTGTTGAAGAGATGAAAACCCTAGTTTAGTGATGAAAATGGAAAAACTCCTCCTTGTTCTAGCCTCCTCCTCCATGCTCCTTTGTCTCCAGCCCTTCTCCTCGTTCTCCAGAGTTCCAGGAATGAAAATGGGTTGCTAGGGCTGAGTTTTTGGTGTTTAAGCTTGCTAATAGTGTCCTTTCCATCTAAAACTCATTCCTCCTATTTAAAATTCTGAATTTCCACATTTCTCTCCCACTTTCTCTCATTTATCCACCTAATAAGGCTGGGGAGAGAGCTAATTTCGTGGGTAGGGTTAGGGTAAGTGTAGGACTCCTTTTTAGGATATATATGTGTTAATTATCATTTATCTTAATCTCTTTCCATTTATTGATTAATCTAATCTGAAATTTGGATATTTAATTCCCATCCCATAGTGGGCTTCACACAATTGGGCCCATACTATTTGGTTTGGTTCATTAGTGTGACCCATTAATAATTTAGCTTAACGGGTATTGCTTAAATTTTCTTTTATTCCTCTTATTTTCTATTTATTCTCCATTTATTCAATTAAATCAATTTTCCTCATTTATTAAAAATAGAATATATTATTATTATTATTTTCTATTTGAGTTTTAAAAATCAAGGGTGCTACATAGCACAACTAAATGAGGACTGTAGACCAACATGACTCCTAGCTAGAAGTGCTTTGTGCACGTGCCGACGTGCAAATGATTTGCACGTCGGGACGCGCCAGGCGTGCCCGTCGCGCACTCGCCACGCATGCGGGCGCGATCACATGGCGCGGGGCGGGTGCGCCTAGCGTGTCCTGACGTGCAAATCATTATGGCATTTCCCGACTCCTAGTAGATCAACATAATTAGGCTCAATTGCACACTCTGGTGTTGACATACTAAAGGGACTAGAAACTAAGAGAAACTATCTCCCTTTATATCTGTTTAAGGTCAGACAGGTTTAGGACATACCCATAGTACATGTACTCTTATAAGCTATCATCATGTGGACTTCTTCAAAAGCTTCGCAAATCCTAGCAGACTGTGCACAATATTTTGGAGATCAGTCCATGACTAGTTGGACAGCAACCCAAGTCATCTCCTACAGTGAAGGGCGAAGATTCGAACCCCCTCAGAATTGTGGGCTCCAAAAGCCAAAATTATCAACCCTTTCATGCCACAAATATATATATTATATATATATATATATAATATATATCTAACATATATGTGGGAACTTTAGAGGAAAGTTACATTAGGGTCATGGTTGACCAAATCGCACTGTATCGATATGGTTTGGTCGTGTCGTATCTTGTTTGACAAAAGACGGTACTAGACACAGTCTCCCCCCCTTCCCACCTTCTTCTTCCTCCCGACCCCTAGTCCCTCTTTCTCGCGATCCCTCTCTCTCTTGCATTCCCTATCTCTCGCTCTCTCATGCTCACTCGCCACCATGCCATGGGGAGGAGTCCCCTCCGTTGCCGCCGCTGTGCTATCCTTGAGAAGCCGACGCCCACGCCACCGCTACCGTGCTGCTCACCATTGTTCCATCTGCCCTCGTCCTCGCCGTCGACTTCTCAGGGGCAAGGAAGGGACCAGAGGGGGAGGGGGTGTAGCAACTCTGAATTTTCATATATCGATAAATTATATAAAATTAAATAAAAAATGAGAAATTATTGAATGAATGTGATAAATAGATTTAAAATTTGAATAAAGGTGAATAAATTAGAATAAATAGAATTAAATTAAAACCCATTAACTAAATTAGTAATGGGTAAACAAATGGTCCACACATGAAGTAATGGACCAAAAGGCCAAGAGCCCATCTTGGAAGGGAAATAATTAAGTTAAATTCATACAAAAAATAATAATAAATAGAAAAAGGCAAGATAAAGACTAAATGGATTGTAATTATCCTAAAAAGGAGTCCTCATC
This sequence comes from Colocasia esculenta, assembly GCA_014218235.1. Taxonomy (NCBI): domain Eukaryota; kingdom Viridiplantae; phylum Streptophyta; class Magnoliopsida; order Alismatales; family Araceae; genus Colocasia; species Colocasia esculenta. Next base: position 87,757,796 of record CM024759.1, read on the forward strand.
CCATCCTAACCCCTTGGCCATGAAATTAGACCTCTCCCCAATCCTATTAGGTGGATAAAGGCTAGAAACAGGGAGATAAACATGGAATTTCGTAGCTAAGAGGAGAAGGAAGAGTTAGAGAAGAGTGGGACTCTTAAACAACCCAATACAACCCAATTCGTCCCTACCAACCCTTAAATCGTTGCTGGAGCTTTGGAGGACGAGGAGAGGAGCTGTGGACGAGAGGAGCAAGGAGGAAGACTTGGAGCAAGGAGGATTACACCATCTTCTTCATCTTAAACCCTAAGAATCTTTACAGCGTGAAAATGTAGGCAAACTCTCAAGCTAAATCTAATTAAACTCGACCCTTGGTAGACCTTGATCCCCTCTATCAAAGCCCCATGTTTGCCCCAATTTCGTTGCTCCATGGAAGCGTATTTAATACTCCAATCTCTGTCATCATCATGTACCCGAACCTATTTGTTTGCCTTCAATCTATGTGTATATTTGATCTCATGTCTTGCAAATATTATCATAAATACTGCATGATGCAAGGCTTCGAATGATATATTTTCCCCAATTTCTATCATGCATTTTATGCGAATTAATTCAGATTCCATGACTGTGCATGTTTTAGGTCACCGAAATATAACCTAATTAAAGCATGCTCATTACTCGTCTATTTTCTAATTACTCATGCCTGTAGTTACCCCTACATGTCTAGTTTCGTTTAAAATTGGTTTCATAATTTTTGGACATTTCTGTGATTTTATACGAATTTTTGAATGGCCCGGTAACAAGCCATGGAAGGATGGACCGAGACCTAAATTGGGATGTTTTGCCTTTTTTGGGTTCGAGCCGCCCTTCTGAAATCGCGATGGCCCGACCCGTCACGATCTCAGAAGGGTCGCGACAGGCCGGACCGCCTCGTCATGAACGCGATGGCCCGAGCCATCGCGGTTTTCGACCGCACCCTTGGGCCCAGCCCGGTTCAACAGAACGTGACCGGACCGGTTGTCGCGACTTGAAACGTGACGGGTACCCCCATCGCGATTTCAGAATTGCAACCAGAACCCTAAATTTCTTATATACCCCTATTACATAAGCCATTTAATCCCTGTTTAACCTTAATTATGCACTGTTATGAACATTAACGATTTTTAATTATATTGGGTATTAATTACAAGAAATCCATTAATTTAAAGTCATGTGCACGATTATACTTGCTCTCATGATTTCTTTACACTTGCACACACTAAACAATTAATATTTGCCATGAGGCCCTATTAAACTCAATAATCTATCTGGTAATTAAGTATAATTATTTACTAAATCTCCCAATTATTTTAAATGGACTTGTCTTCATTTATATTCGCGTGTTTGTATACCGTTATCGCGTCCCTCTGCCTTCAAGCACTCGAGGCAAGACGAACACTTGTTTTTATTGTTAGTTATGGGTGTCCTCAAGCCAATCATAACTTGTACAATCTTGTTCTTTAATAATAATAATAAGGCTTTTATATTCATTATGTGTAATTCGTTTATCGTTTCATTATGAAGTCCATGAATATGCGCAATTGATACTAATTATGATGAGATCATAACAATGGGATTAATATCCTTTACACATATTCTTTGTCATGCCCTGCCAATTTAGCAGCGGAATAAATTAGGGAGGCATGAACAACGAGTATGGTAATGAAAATTGCGCATACATTCGTAAATATCAGAGCAACTAATGAATAATAATTGCAATAAAACTCATCATTTTATTGATAATTCATCTAATCTATTACACCACTAATTCAGAGCCAAAACATAGGGCTCAATGACATTATTACATTGGAAAAGAAGTCTAAAGCAAATATCTAACCAGACTCTAAGGTACTAAGGACATTCTATCTTATGTCTTCAGGACGCTCATCACTCCAGTCCAATCTCGTTGTTGGGTGTAAGGTCATACATTGACTTACCTGAAAACACAATAACAAATAACGAAGGGTGAGCGATAACGCTCAGTAGGACTTAATATCTTGTGTAAACAAGCATGCTTTAAGTGATTAATGTCTTGTATCACAGGTTAACTAGAGAGAACGATCAAGTATAGTCAAGAGAGAAATAGTACAAGATAACAAGTGAACGATAATACATTTCTCAAGAGTATTGCAAAATTAGGATGACAATATAACGAGATAGCGTGTAACAAGATAGTGTAAAACAAGATAGCGTGTATCAAAATGACATGAAATAGGATAGCTTGTATCAAGGTGGCGAGTAACGAGATAGCTTGTATATCAAGATAGCGTGTAACGAGATTGCATGTAAAGAGATAGCATGTATGGTTGCACCACGTTGCACTAGTCGAGTACGACAATAGTCACTTTGGGACAGTAGCCGTTTCACGATGGTACATTTCGTCTGAACTCCTCAGACTAATGTTAATCAGTCAGTGCTAGCACACTAATAGCACAAAACTGGCACACACTGTCTACTCTCAGCTCTAATAGTAAAACATTAGTAGTCTAGCCAATGTCGAGATAGTCAGAACCAGTGCAATGCATAACACCGTCAATAGCCCTGCAGTTTTTCGGTGGCTCTCTGCCCCCAGGACTAGATTGGAGCCCCTCGGACACTCTCCGTGCCCTGCACACTATGCATTCAAGTTAGTAGGGTCATCGAACCCATATTACGGCGCTAGACAGCCATGTATAGTACAAGCAATGGGAGCCACAACAGCTCAAGAGTTTCAAGAGAGTACTAGATGAATAGACGAGATAGTAGAGTGAATGTGAACAGATGAGAGTACAAGGATAGTAGATGAGATAGGGGTATAATCGTAAAACAACGATAAACCACGATAGTAACGGTTGCACAGCACCAGGTCGGGTACCGCAGTCTGGTAGAAGTCACATCTGCCCATTAGCCGTGCTATGAACACTGGCTAGATGGTCCGGTGTGATCACAAGATAAGAGAGATCTCACTAAGGCCGATTGGATCGTACTGATCCCTAAAAGTGTAACAGATTTAAAGGTACACCAGCTCGTCGGCTGTAAGGACGTGCGCCAAAGCCAAGAAGACTTACGGAGGCCTTGACAAGGAGTCCCTAGTCCAGTCGAGAGTATTCCCGGTGGAGAGGTGGTCCAAGTCAAGAGAAAGTGTGTAACGAAACGTTGTCTGTCTGCCTCGAGTGCTCGAAGGCAGAGGGACGCGATAACGGTGTACAAATCACGCGAATAAATGAAGACATGTGTCATTAAAATAATAGGTAAATTAGGTAATTAATTTCACTTAATTACCAGATACATTATTGAGTATTTAATAGGGTCAAATGGCAATAAACAATATTAGTGTGCAAGTGTAAAGAAATCATGGAATAGAGTAAGTCGTGCTCACGGCTTTTAAATTAATAAGAGTCATTTAAATATTATCCAATAAAAACATTCAGATCATTTATCAAGCTTAACAGTACATGGTTTAACTTGTACAAGGATTAGATGGCATTTAAAGCAGGGATATAAGAGCAATTAAAGGTTCTGACCGAAATTTCAAGAACGCGACGGACCTACTCGTCGCGATTCAAGTCGCGACAGGGCGGTCGGACGCGACACGGGGCCTGGCCGGTCTGGCCCGGTCCGGAGCGAATCGCGGCGGCTCGTGCCGCCACGTTCTTGACGTGACGCCATCGGCCAACGCGACCCCACTGTTATCGCGGCGGGTCGCGCCGTCGCGATAACAGGTGGGTTTGCTCTTTTTCTTTTTTCCAGGGCGAGTCCTCTGTGATAAAGGGACGTTGTAAATTGCATATAAAATAGTACGGTGATCCAAAAAGCACGAAAGTAATTTTAAACGAAAGTAGACATGTATATCTATCAACATGCACGATTAATTTAAAAATAGACAAGGTTTAGATATGCATTGATCAGGTTACATTTCGGTGACCTAAACAGGCACAGTCAGGGTTCAATGAATTATTCAGGGATGAATACATCATGAAAAATTATGAAACCAGCGGAGTTTGAAAGCTGACATGTAGTAATATTTATGATAATTTTATCATGAAATGATGTCAAGTGTACACGAGATTAAAAAGGAAACAAGGAGGGTCGAGTGCACAGGTCTGATAGATATTCAAAGATTTAATTCTCTCTCATGAGAGATCGAAATCAGGCAAGACTAGGGGCGTTTGAAAGCTAGTGTGATGTAGTATATCTGAAAATTTTATCATGGCATGAGAGCATGTACACATCGGGAATTAGAGAAAACATGAGATTAGGGTTCATGGTGACATCAAGATTTCACGAATTAAATTCGCCTAAATAGGTGAACGAAATACCTCGAAACCATAGGGCTTTTGAAGAGGTACATGAAGGCTACCTAGGGTAATTATTTCACGATTTTAGCTTGAGAGATTGCCTACCTTTTTGCGCTGTAAAGATCCTAGGGTTGAGGGGTGACGAATTTTGAAGTTCTCCTTGCTCCAACCTTCTTCTTCTCCTTGCTCCAACCCTTCTCCTCATGCTCCAGAGCTCCAGCCACGAAAATGGGACTTGGTTGACACTAATTAGAGGTCTATTAGGTTGCTTAAGAGTCCTAATAACTTAAAACTCTTCCCTTCCCTTCAAACTCTGAATTTTCACATTTATCTCCCTATTCTCTTACATTTATCCACCTAATAAGATGGGGAGAGGTCCAATTTCGTGGGTAATGGGTTAGGATAGGCTTAGGACTCTTATTAAGATATATATGAGTCATATTAGTGCTTTAATGACCCCTTTTTAATTAAGAGATAATATAGTTACGAATTTCCCTATTTAATTTGGGTCTCTTATATTTAACCAATTGTCTCTCATCTAAATCCAAATTTTAGATTAAGATAGAGTCCTATTGAGTTATACTAGGTTTAGAACTCTTTCTAAGATGATTAAGAGTTAATATACTCATTATCTTAACCCTTTTCTATTTATTAATATTTTAGGTACGAATTTCATTTATTTAACTCTCATCTCATGGTGGACTCTTTATAATTGGGTCCAAAACTTTATGCCAGGACCATTAGTAAAACTCATTACTAATTTGACTTAATGGGTATAGATTTAATTCTAATTATTCACCATTTATCCTTATGTAAATCTATTTATCATACTTATTCAAGTAATTTCATATTTTTATTTCAATTAAATATTATTCATGCCAATATTTCTAACCTTCATCATTTGGGCTCTTACTCTTGGCCCAATAACTCGTGTGAGCTTACTTGTACAACCCATGTACTTTACTTATTGAATTTTTAATTATCTTTTTATTAGAGAATTTATTCATGGGCCAAGATTGTCCATTGGTCCAAATGTCATAATGGGCTATCATCCCATATTATTTAAAGTCTACCCACATATTTATTTCATTTATAATCCACTTTGGGTCATAAAATAATGGTTCTCCGACTTATTCCTTAATTATGCTAATAAGTCGTATAATTTCTTAAACTCGGTCCAAATGATTTTTTCTACGCCCAAATTTCATGATGGTCATTAGAGAACATTATTTAAAGTATATCTACTATTTTTACAAAATTTTTATAGGGGTTTATACGCATGCAATAATGATGTGTATCGTTTTAATTAATTGAATTTATTAATAGATGAAATTTCTATTTATCTATAATTTTTAATTAATGAATTTTCCGGAGTACTACATTCTTAATTGTTCCTAGTTGGAGGATATTCGAGGAGGACATCGAATATCCGGTTAGACTAGTACAGGTTGCACGTGCTCATATGATGAGGGTGATTGGTCTCATAGTCACTTGTATGGAGACACTAAGGTGAATCTGTAGGTGCTTATTGGAGAATGAGTTCACTGAACTGATCCGTTATGAATCGCTGGATGATAATGTTACCTAACTGTCAACAAGCTAGATTCATTGCCACAGTGGCATGATTGGTCCTTAGACCTGAGACACCAAGGACACATTGTCGGTGGACTTCTAGATTTTGACCTTAACTTATAGATCTCTAGCTATGAGGTCTTAATCAGTTAAGTGTTTGGATCTAGAGGAATACCTTCGAAGGTGATTGTGTGGTCAATATGGGATCGCTCGCTCTCGGTAATAAGAGAGTGAATGCTCTAGGGAAAGATGCCTGATAGTCATTGGCCAGAGCAAGACTACTTATCAGAAAAGGAGTTTTCTGATATTGCTATGCGGCATCTAATCCAAGTGAGTACGTGTATTAGGGTTTGACAGTTGACCATACCCTAAGTGCACTCGGGAGCATTGTACGAGCGAAGGATTATAGTCATGTGGTATCTGTTGACACAAAAGGTTCCTTGAATGGGTTGTTGAACCTCAATGCTTTTCAGGATCAAGTGGTGTTGCTTGGCACCCAACTTGATTGGAAGCCCGGTCAATTATCGTGAGACGATAATTGATTGTGTAATTAATTAATATGAGATATTAATTAATTGCAGTAAGTCAATAAAGAGTTATTGGGCTTAATGGGCTGAAAACTGGACTAGCACTTGGGCCTAGAGGGTCATACGCAATAGAGTTCCGAGCAGACTGGGCAAGATGACCGATATAGACATTAACTGGGTTTTTGCGAAAAACTGCAGAGTCTATATATACACGTGGAGAGTTAAACCCTGGCCCAAGCTACAGGGTCCACTCTGGCCGCCCCCTCCTCTTTCTCTTTGTAGGGCGCCCCCACCTCTTCTCTCTCCTCTCTCTCTGCACATGGTGGAGTTGAGATCCGGGAGACGCGTAGAGACCGAGGAGACCCCGTCTGCATCCGGAGCTCACGTGGATACGTCTAGAGGCCGGACACCTGAACGGCTTGAAGCACCTACGCCTCCAGCGCTAACTCCTCCCCGGATTCGGGAGTTTCGCAACCCTGTAAAGGTAAAGATAGGATCTTCCTACGTGCGGGTTCTCCGTTTTTGTTCGATTCCGACCGCCGGAAACGATATCTATTGGAGGGAATCGCGTTTTCGTTGCGCTCTGTACGATTCCTTACAGTGGTACCAGAGCCAAGTTGCTGGCTCGGTCGGAATCGGCGCCATTTGGATGTTATTTCATGCGTTTTCGTCGATTCGCATTCTGCATGAATTGCCTAGTTTGCTGCGTTCTTGGGTCGCACATGGGATGTGCACTTCTTGTTTGGTACATGGGAATCGTTACTTGTACCAAGGGCATCACGAAGAACCCTTTGTGGCGTCGTTTGGCCCTCTATAGAGGTCACACGGCCCTCTGCAAGATGCCGCCGCCATGCTTCTTGGACAGTCCAAGAAGGGGCACTTTCTACAATTTTTGGGGTTTTTCGGGATTTCTGGACATTTGGGGCGATGGGAGGCGGCCTCTGGTGCCACCGGCGCCATCTGCGGCCGCCGGTGGCGGCGCGGGGGCCGGCAGGGGCCGCCCTGCGCCGGAGGGCGCCAGCGGCTAGGGTTTCACCCTAGCCGCGCGCCCCCTCCGTTCGGGCAGAGGGGGCGACCCCACGCGGGCCGCCTGCGGGCCGCGCGCGTGTTCCCCGCGGACCGCGCGCGGGTCCGCCTGCGGGTAAGTTGCGGGTGGACCCGCACGGGTCCCACGCGGGCGCAGTCGGATCCGGCCCACGTCAGATCCGACCGGCCCATTTCCTCCCTTTTTAAGTTTTTAAATGGTTTTTAAATTGTTTAAAAGCCAAAAAATTCTTAAAATACTAAAAAATTATGAAAATTAGTTTTACGAGTTTTAAAAATGTTTTAATTCTCTGTTAAATTATTTTTTATATGTTTGACCCCTTGCTTAATTAGTTTAAGGAAATCTAAAATCATTTTAGTTATTTCCTCTCATCTAATTAATGCATGTTAATTAATTTAAGAATGTGATTCTTGTGAAATTAATTAACAGTAAATTTTGGCGGATTCATGCAGCAACGGTGAATGGCATTTATCTAAAGTTGTTTAGATATTATCCATGTTAGCTAAATTGTTTAGTTAAATAGTTTTTAAAATATATCATTATATTTTTGAAATAAAAGTTATTTCAGAAGTAATTATGTGATAATTGTTTATTGATGCATGTGATGTGTTGATGTGTGGATGGATGATCATGGACCTAGATTTCATGTGATGATGTTTATGGTTTATGGCATGTGATGTAATTTATGAGAATTGCGTGCCTCCCTCTCTCCCTCTATTAAATCCGGGTTGTACATTCTATCTCCCTCCTGTTGTGTACTCCCCTTGACTTGTTCAATGTTTCTTATTATTATCTGATGTATATTTATGGGCATGCGAGTCCAATTTAAATGTTACTTGTAATTTTAAGAAACGGATTGGCGGAGATGGAGGAGAGTACCATGCAAGACCTTCCTGGAGATAGAGTTACATCAAGCAAGAGCATACGATGCGGGACTGCCATATGTTTGCCATATTTGTGGATTACCAACTGGCTCTGGTAATGCCACCCTAGGTTTAAGTCCATGATCATCCATCGTGTTTCTTCATATATGTGATATATATGGAATGTGCTACGATATATATAATTAAATATATATGATATTCTAAATTTTATGTATCAATAGCATGCAAATATAGAGACCAAGATAAAATATGTTAAAATCCCTCCTCGTTTAAATTTTAAGCCATAGCATAATCATTAAGAATGAATTACGTGGCCCTCCATCATTATAGTTTTAGGATTGCCATTAGATCGGGCAAGTTTGTTGTGCTATCTACAAGACTTGCCAAATCTGATGACTGACTAAAACTATGGCATGGTGATACCTTAAACGGGGTAGAGGAACGATGTAGCTTTGTTGTGCTATCCACAAGGGCTACATCCAAATCTATGCTCGTTACGTAATGATGGTACTGCTTAGACTGAATTTAATGACTTGTTGTGCTATCCACAAGGTCATTAAAATTCAGGGGCCAAAATAAGATCGGATATTGCAAGAGTTGCAAGTGTCAAGAGTTCACTGCTTTCAGATCATAGTATGATTTGTTGTGCTATCCACAAGGTCATGCTAAGAGTCTGTAAGATTTCGATCCCCACTAGGAGACCGTCGGAGTCTCCCATTCTGTATATCTAAGAGTTATACAGTCTGTCAAAAAATAGTGGGAGATGATCTTGATTAAAGTCCTAATCTAGATTTAATTATTATTATGATCATCTGCTAATTGTGTTTACATTTCCTTTATAGGCAAAAAATGTCGTCAGGTAACCCACTCCGTGGCATACTGGATGCCAACAAATTGACAGACCCGAACTACTCGGATTGGCTCAGGAACCTGAAGATTGTCCTCAGGTCTGAGCGCATTGTCTATATCCTGGAAGGTGAGATCCCCGCTGAACCACCTCTAGTGCCCCTGAAGGGGAAACACTTGAATTTGCGAAGTGGAAGGAGGATTCCACTCTAACCCAATGCTACATGCTTGCCTTAATGAGCAATGAGTTGCAAAGGCAGCATGAGAACATGGATGCTAGATCCATCATGCAGCACTTGTAGGAGCTCTTTGAAGAGCAGAGCAGGGTAGAGAGATACGAGATATCCAAGGCCCTGTTCAGAGCTCGCATGGCAGAGGGGTCTTCATTACAGACTCATGTGCTGAAGATGATAGAGTGGATTGAGAGGCTCGAGGGGCTTGGTTTTCCTCTTGACAAGGAACTGAGCACGGACCTCATTCTCCAGTCACTTCTAGATTCATATTCCTAGTTCATTGTAAACTTTACAATGAACAAGATTGAGGTGAGTTTAGCCGAGATGCTCAACATGCTGAAGACTGTTGAGGGCAACCTTAAGAAGGAAAAGCCCACTGTTCTCATGGTTGGAAAGTCCAACAAGAAGAGGAGAGCAGTGCAAGCCTTTAAGAAAGGCAATGCAAAGAAGTAGTCCAAGCAGAAGCAAAAGAAGGACATAATCAAAGGAGAAGAAAAGGGCGAGTGCTTCCACTGCAAGAAGAAGGGGCACTGGAAAAGAAATTGCAAGGACTACCTTGCAACGAAGGCTCAGGAGAAGCAGAAGCTTGGCGAAGCTTCAGGTATCTATATGATAGATCTTCACTTGTCTATTAGAGATTCTACATCTTGAGTTTTAGACACTGGATGTGCTTCTCATGTCTGCAATGATGTGCAGGTGCTGACAAGTAGAAGGAAGCTGAGCAAGGACGAGGTGAACTTGAGGCTTGGAAACGACGCAAGTGTTGGTGCACACACTGTGGGGACAGTGAAGCTCAAGTTACCCTCAGGAGATTTACTTTTATTAGATGATTGCTACTTTGTGCCTAACATTATTAAGAACATTATTTCTGTTTCTTGTTTAGACAGAATTGGATGCAAGTTTACCATTGAGAATAATAGTTGTTCAGTTTATTTAAGAAATAAACTAGTTGCTTTAGAAAATTTGGTGAATGGTTTGTATCTGCTTGATGTTTCTTATGAAAATCTCCATGTTGATGTTTCTCTTAAGAGAAGTAAGAATAGTGTGAACACTGCCTACTTGTGACATTGTAAGCTTGGTCACATTGGCGAGAATAGGCTTCAAAAGTTACATAAGAATGGATACTTGGATCCATTTGATTATGAATCATATGCAATTTGTGAATCCTGTTTAATGGGTAAGTTGACCAAATCTCCATTTAGTGGATATGGAGATAGGGCCAAAGACATATTGGAACTAATACACTCGGATGTATGTGGTCCAATGTCTACCCAAGCCAAGGGTGGCTACTCATACTTCATTACATTCACGGATGACTACTCAAGGTTCGGATTTGTTTACTTAATGAAGTACAAATCTGAAGCCTTTGGGAAATTCCAAGAATTTAAGAATGAAGTTGAGAAGCAAACTGGAAAAAGCATTAAAATCCTACGGTCAGACCGAGGAGGTGAATACTTGAGTACAGAGTTCACACAATTCTTAAAGGACAATGGTATCCTTTCTCAATGGACTCCTCCCTATACACCACAGATGAATGGTGTATCGGAAAGGAGGAATCGCACCTTGTTGGACATGGTACGATCCATGATGAGCCGTTCACAGTTACCAATTTCCCTATGGGGATATGCGCTAGAGTCAGCGGCATATCTACTGAACAGGGTTCCCAGTAAATCTGTGTCTTCTACTCCATATGAGATATGGAAGGATAGAAAGCCTGATTTTAAACATGTTAAAATCAGAGGCTGTCCTACCCACGTGAAGAGACACGACCCAGATAAATTGGAATCCAGAACCGATAAGTGCAGGTTTGTTGGATACCCAAAAGAAACATTTGGGTACTACTTTTACCATCCTGGTGAACAAAGAGTGTTTGTCGCCGGGAGAGCTGTCTTCTTGGAAGAGAAAAACCTTACCCAAGAGGACAGTGAGAGTAAGGTAGATTTAGAAGCGGTTCTAGATCCACAAACTGTGCAAAGTCCACTAGTTGAAACATTGGTTCCGGAACCTGTTCAGGAATATACACATATTCAGCGTAGGTCTGGTAGAGTACCTAGACAGCCTGAAAGATATGTTGGACATATCAGTGAAGGCATGTCTTATAATGAGGATGATGATCCAAAGACCTACCAAGAGGCTGTTGATAGTCCTCAGTCAGGGAAATGGCGAGATGCCATGAATTCTGAGATGCAGTTCATGTACACCAACCAAGTTTGGAACTTGGTAGACTTTCTTGAAGGTATTGTACCTATGGGTGCAAGCAGTGGCGGATCCTCAGTGCAGTCAGTGGGGTCATGTGACCCCACTGACTTGGAGAGGAGTCTTAAGAAGTTCTTTTTTTTTGTTTATATAGGTCAAAAGTTTAGGTAAGTTAATATAAGTGACCCGACTGAATTTAAGAGTGACCCCCCTATAGTTAAGTGACCCCACTGAACTAATGTTCAGGATCCGCCACTGGGTGCAAGTGGATCTTTAAGAGAAAGATCGGTGCAGATGGACAGATCGACACTTATAAGGCAAGGTTGGTGGCAAAGGGGTATCGTCAAAGGCAAGAAATTGACTATGACGAAACTTTCTCACCAGTTGCCATGATAAAGTCTATCAGAATTCTTCTCGCCATTGCTGCATATTTTGATTACGAGATTTGACAGATGGATGTAAAAATTGCTTTCCTCAATGGAAACATTGAGGAAGAAGTGTATATGATACAGCCGAGGGTTTTACATCCAAAGAGTGTCCAGATAAAGTATGCAAGCTTCAAAGGTCCATCTATGGATTGAAGCAAGCTTCTCGTAGTTGGAACATAAGGTTTGATGAGGCTATCAAATCTTATGACTTCATTAAAAATGAAGATGAACCATGTGTATATAAGAAAATCAATGGGAGTGCTATCAGTTTTCTCATACTTTACGTTGATGACATCTTGCTCATTGGGAATGATGTAGGGATGTTATCATCAGTAAATGTTTGGTTGTCAAAGAACTTCACCATGAAGGATTTGGGAGAAGCATCCTACGTATTAGAAATACGTATCTATAGAGATAGATCTAGGAGGATACTTGGCTTGACCCAATCCATGTACATAGATACTATTGTCAAAAGGTTTGACATGAAAAATTCCAAGAGAGGTCTCATACCAATGAGACATGGGATTAATCTCTCTAAGGAGCAGTCTCCTAAGACACCTGAAGAGAGGGCAGTCATGCATAGAGTCCCCTATGCCTCGGCTATAGGGTCTATCATGTATGCCATGTTATGTACAAGACCTGATGTAGCATTTGCTCTAAGTGTTATGAGCAGATATCGGTAAATCTAGGTGAAACACACTGGATGGCAGTGAAATATATCCTTAAGTAGTTGAGAAGGACTAAGGATATATTTCTGGTTTATGGAGGAGGGGACTTGAAACTTCGGGCATATACTGACTCGAGTTTCCAGTCAGATCCAGATGATAGCAAGTCTACATTTGGTTTGTGTTCACCTTAAACAGAGGTGCAGTGAGCTGGAAGAGTTCCAAGCAAGAAACCACTGCAGACTCGATGACAGAAGCTGAGTACATTGCTGCAACTGAAGCCGCCAAGGAAGTGTGGATGAAGAAATTCATCACCGACCTTGGTGTGGTGCCGGGTGACTCTGATCCGATCCCATTACTGTGTGACAACAATGGGGCCATTGCGCAAGCGAAAGAGCTGCGGTCTCATCAGAAGTCGAAGCACATTCTGAGGCGATTTCACCTAATCAGGGAGATTATCACTAGAGGAGATGTACTGGTGGAAAGAGTTCCTTCAGTTGACAATATTACAGATCCACTGACGAAGCCTCTGACTCAAATTGTGTTTGAGCGCCACCTAGAGTCTGTGGGTTTAAGACATAAATGTGATTGGCTTTAGTCCAAGTGGGAGATATTAGTTATGGGTGTCTTCAAGCCAATCAAACTTTAGTACATCTTGTTCTTTAATAACAATATAAGACTTTTATATTCATTATGTGTAATTCGTTTATCGTTTCATTATGAAGTCCATGAATATGCGCAATGGATACTAATTATGATGAGATCATAACAATGGGATTAATATCCTTTAAGCGTATATTCTTAATTGTTCTTAGTCGGAGGATATTCGAGAAGGACATCGAATATCCAGTTAGACTAGTACATGTTGCACCTGCTCATATGATGAGGGTGACTGGTCTCATAGTCACTTGTATGGAGACACTAAGGTGAATCTGTAGGTGCTCATTGGAGAATGAGTTCACTGAACTGATCCGTTATGAATCGGTGGATGGTAATGTTACCTAACTGTCAACCAGCTAGATTCATTATCATAGTGGCGTGATTGGTCCTTAGACCTGAGACACCAAGGACACCTTGTCGGTGGACTTCTAGATTTTGACCTTAACTTATAGATCTCTAGCCAAGAGGTCTTAATCAGTTAAGTGTTCGGATCTAGCGGAATACCTTCGAAGGTGATTGTGTGGTCAATATGGGATCGCTCGCTCTCGGTAATAAGAGAGTGAATGTTCTAGGGAAAGATGCCTGATAGTCCCTGGCCAGGGCAAGACTACTTATCAGAAAAGGAGTTTTCTGATATTGCTATGCGGCATCTAATCCAAGTGAGTACGTGTATTAGGGTTTGATAGTTGACCATACCCTAAGTGCACTCGAGAGCATTGTACGAGCGAAGGATTATAGTCACGTGGTATCTGTTGACACAAAAGGTTTCTTGAATGGGTTGCTGAACCCCAATGCTTTCCAGGATCAAGTGGTGTTGCTTGGCACCCAACTTGATTGGAAGCCCGGTCAATTATCGTGAGACGATAATTGATTGTGTAATTAATTAATATGAGATATTAATTAATTATAATAAGTCAATAAAGAGTTATTGGGCTTAATGGGCTGAAAATTGGACTAGCACTTGGGCCTAGAGGGTCACACACAATAGAGTTCCGAGCAGACTGGGCAGGATGACCGATATAGACATTAACTGGGTTTTTGTGAAAAACCGTAGAGTCTATATATACACGTGGAGAGTTAAACCTTGGCCCAAGCTACAGGGTCCACTCTGGCCGCCCCCTCCTCTCTCTCTCTTCAGGGTGCCCCCACCTCTTCTCTCTCCTCTCTCTCTGCACATGGTGGAGTTGAGATCCGGGAGACACGTAGAGACCGAGGAGACCCTGTCTGCATCCGGAGCTCGCGTGAATACGTCTAGAGGCCGGACACCTGAACGGCTTGAAGCAACTGCACCTCCAGCGCTACCTCCTCCCCAAATTCGGGAGTTTCGCAACCTCGCAAAGGTAAAGATCGGATCTTCCTACGTGCGGGTTCTCCATTTTTGTTCGATTTCGATCGCCGGCAACGATATCTACCGGAGGGAATCGCGTTTCCGCTGCGCTCTGTACGATTCCTTACATTTATACCCTTCTTTCTTGACTTGGACCACTTCTCTGTTGGGAATACTCCTAATAGGATCAAGAGCTCCTTGTCAAGGCCTTCATAAGTCTCCTTGGCTTTAGCGGATGTTCATTGCCGACGAGCGGGTTGTACCCTTAAAATCCCTTACATCCTTAGGGATCAGCATGATCCAAACGGCTTTAGTGTGTTCTTTCTTACCTTTGGATCACGCCGGATCTCTGGTCTGTGTTATGGCACGGCTAGTGGGTAGTTGTGATTTCTACCAGGCTGCCGGCACACGACCTAGTACTGTGCAACTGTTACTATCGACTATTTATCGTTGTTTTACGATTACGTCCCTGTTCTCATCTACTATCTCTATAGTCTCATCTGTTCACGTTCTCTCTAGACTCTCGTCTATTCATCACTTACTCTCATCTATTCTTGGTACTATATGGCCATCTTGTGATTGTCTAAGATAAAAATATGACTATGCTAGGCAACATTAATAAAGGGCCCGATCTAGTCCTGGAGAGTGCACCCGAAAGGCTATAACTCACGGGAGTTTATGATCTGGGTGTTTGGCATGTACCTAACGCATGACTCGCAAGATTTAATCTATGACAATCATTTTAATCATTTTTACTTGAACTCGTGGTTGAAAGAATATTGACCAATACATGTTATCGTGACTAGTGCACTTTTGTGCAACCATACATACTATCTCGTTATATGGTCAATCCGTTATCATACTTGTTGTGCTATACTCTTGTGCAATGTGCTATTGTTTCTCGTTATTATGCGGCATTACTCTCTAGATTGTACTCGTCGTTATCTCTAGATATCCTGCTTGATAAGACATTAATCACTTAAAACATACCTGTGTATACGAGATATTAACTCCTACTGAACAATATCACTCACCTTGTGCTATCTAGTTCATGTGTGTCAGGTAAGTTTGATGGAGATTACCACATGAACGAGGAAGGGAATGAGCAGGACCAGGAGTGGCCATCATTTCGACAACCAATGCTTTTAGTAGTTAGTCAGTCATCAGTTAGTCCATATGTAATAGTTAGATTTGAATAAAATACTCTGAGTCCTAATTTTGACTCTGATTAGTGAATGTAATAGTTAGCTGATGAATTATTAATGATGTTAGATTATATTTGACTTTATTTCAATTGTGTAATATTTGGATATTTATTTTCTCGCTCGATACTATTTATATAACTGTAATTTCACTCCGATATTCCGCGTCGAGACGTTACAAGAGGGGTGAGATGGAGAGAAGGGAGGGGAGACAGAGGGGGAGGAGGCGAGATAGAGGGAGAGGAGGGGACTGGAGGGGGGGAGGGAACTGGAGGAGGAGGGTGGGGCACGAGACGGAGGGGAGGGAGGGGATCGGACGGGGAGGGGATCGAAGGGGAGGGTGGGGGCGAGACGGAGGTAGGTTTGTGGCGGTACATCGGTGTACTGTATCGTCTGAAAAAAAAATTGGAACGGTGCGGTACACCGACGCAGCAAATCTTGATTAGGGCACTGTAAATATTTTGCCACCAGTTCTTCAAAGAAAAAGGAGAACAAAACAAATGGTTTTGACTGCTAGATGGGATGCAGACCCCGATTGGAAAGTTAGATGATGGTAGCTGGTGTAGGATGGCGATGGGCGCTCAAAGTAACAGGTCTCTACAGAACACGCCACCATTGCCAATCCCCTTGTCTCCTCTGAGTCCTCTCCTGCCATGGATCCCCCTCAGCCGCACGAGGCGCCGCTTCTCACTCCGGCACCACCATCTCCACCCGGAGGAGGTGATGGGTGCCTGCAGTCTTAGTAATGTCTCCTCTCAAGTCTCAACTCTTCCTCCTCGTATATTAATCTGCAATACGGAGACACAGATAGATTGTTCTTGACCATTGTGTTGTTTTTTGTCCTGAAATCTGCAGCTTCCTGGTTTCTATGATCCTTAACAACTGTGCTTTTTTTTTTTTCCCCACTTCCTCTGTCTTCAAATGTGCAGCCTGTGGTTTCTCTGCTGCTGTGGATTATTTAACTGCTGCACACCAATGTTTGAACCCGGTCCTCCTCCACCGTGAAGATTACTACTATACACAACATTGCACTCTTCCGTGGTGTTGAATTATTCGTGGATGGGGTTTTACTGGAAGCTTTTCCTTTGCATGGCTTTTTTTTTCCGATTATTTCTTGAAAAAGTGATGTGTATGTGGATTGTGGAGTGTTTATATCCCCCATTTCGAAGGTGTTGCCCAGCTCATTGCTTGTTCTTCCCCGTGGATGTTTCAGTCTGGTGTTTGATCCATGGTGGTATGACTGCCATGTAATCTACTAGTGCTTGAATGTGTTTTGGTGGTCCTGGACAGTGGTGTTCATATATTTGGGATAAATAATAACAGATGTTGTAGTTTCAGATTATACATCTTGTTATAAAGATTTTTTTTTTTTGGGCATACTTCGTTTGCAAGTTGACATAAATGTAATGACAAGAAAAGAGTGTATTCATAAAAAATGAAGTATGATTTCACTTACTCATGTGGAAGTTCTCACTTTATCTCTTTAGAAACTTAATTTGTTCTTTTCATTGTGGAGAACATTCTTGCTAGGGGTGTTAAAATGGGTTACTGCAGTATGGGAAGAAAAGTATGATCAGATCTTTCTGAGTTTAAACCTAAAAAGCAAATGCCAATTACGTTAAGTTTGTGCAAAGAAAATCCATTTACGCTGGGGAGGGAAGGGAGCGCAACCCCTCGGATTCGAATTCAGGGCGGCGCTTAGGTCTCCTATAGTGTGTGAATATCATTGGACTATTAAACAAAAAAAAAAAATTTCATTACCAACCTCACTTGAATTTCAATGTTCAAACAGACTAAAAAAAACAAATTTTGTTAGATCCGTGGCAAATCTGAGTTTTTACCCAGATTCGCAAACTTAATTTATTTTAAGTTATCATGATTTTGAGCTTAGGATAATCTCTCTTTATCAGATATAAAATCTAAATAAGCTATCCCCTTTATCTATCAAATCAGTTAATCTAAATAAGCTGTCTCCTTTATCTCCTTTATTTTAAGTTATCATGATTTTAACAGTTTTTTTTAAATGACGGAGAATATAACACAGTGGTACTGCGATTTGCAAAGTTTGAAAGACCCGGTTTTATTTTCACGCCTCAGACCCCTCTTTTTTTTCCGAGGCCACTAATAGGGTGTTTGAATATATATATATTTTTAAAAAATATTTTTATTTAAAAAATTATGTTATATTAGTTTTAATTTAAAATTTAAAATTATAAAAATTTGATATTACTTATTAATAAAAATATCAAAATTTATAAAATTGATATTGATGCATTTGATAGAGAAGACAGAGGAAGGAAGGATCAGGGGCAATGGGGGGGGGGGGGGGGTGGAGGAGGGGGGGGGGGAGGAGGGGGAGGCGTAGGGGTGGGGGGGACGATCTAGGGGGGAGGAGGAGGGGGGGTGGGCGATTTGGAGGGGAGGGAGCGAGGAGGGGGCCATTAGGGTGGGTGGGCGGGGGGGATGCAAGGGAGAGGAGGGGGCGTAGTCGGGAGAGGAGGAGGGAGCTGTGCGTATATATTTTTTAATTACTCTATACATATTTTTATTGTGGAAGAAATTATATAAGATAAGATTTCTTTTAAAATAAAAAATTATTTACCGAATATGTTTATGCGTTCATTTTTTTTTCTTTTTTAATTTAAAAAATAATAAAAAAATACAACCAAACACCCTATAAACTCCGAACTTATATCTCTCAAAGATTTGTTAAGGCACAGTAAAAAGTAAAATTGCTAAAAATAATGATGAAATTTGTAGTAACAAGAAAATCCAATGTCGCTAGTGGCCGTAAGGATTGCACTTTTTTTTATGAGCATTAGCTAATATTAGCATATAATGAGCCCCAAACACTGGGTTCATTATGATCCCGAGATTCCAGGAAATTTTCACTTTCACAAGTTAATTTTGGCTTGCCTGGGAAAAAAGAAGGCGACAGGGTATCTAATAAGTGTTAGGTTGCCACGCCCGTCGTTCTGTCACAAAGACTACTCTCGCTCTTAAGCGTGTGTACATTCCTTTCCTTTCCGAACAAGCTAACGCTCAAGATTTCATGGCAAACTAAATATGCACATTGTAAGGGATCGCAATGTATGAACCATCGTCGCAAGAGGAGCCTGAATAGACAAAAAGAACAAGCTATCTAACGCTCAAGATCAAGATTTCTTGGCAAACTAAATATGCACATTGTAAGGGATCGCAATGTATGAACCATCGTTGCAACCCTTAAAGCAAAAACATTACAGAGTTCTGGAACGTCTGCTCACACGAGGGTCTGAAATTACAAAAACAGTTTCCCTCAAAATTACAAAAATAACAGAAGATATATAGTTAAATTAGCTATCCGAACAGTAAATAGTGGCCTCATCTATAAAAAAAGATCATCCTACAACAGCCTACCAAAAGCACGTTCTCGTCTACTGCTCTCACTAGGTACTGGACACGGGGAAATCAGATGGCGCCGGTGTAGAGTCATGAACAATGAACGCACTTCCATTTAGGCAGATGTATTTTACCACCTAAAGGAATGTGTGTACTTTTATTCCAGAAGCCAAAATCTGAAACCCTGCATGGCTACAGCTATCCCACCATGAAAAAAGGGTTTACCGCCTATTATTTGGTGGTTTAACTTTGTATATCCTTACTATCCAGTTTGAAGTTGTGAAAGCCTCTTCAAGATATTCAAGCTTCACATCCTTGTTTCCTATCTCCACTCCTCTAGCACGGTCATACCTGCCGGACATTTATAAAATCATGGTGAAGCAGCAAAAACTCAAAATTGAGACCATGTAACTGTGCGTAGGAGTCCAGCAAAGTTGATACGAAATTAGACATCCATAAAAGTTGCCATCAAACGAAGATGATACAGGATTAGCACATTTTGCAAAACTATATGTCACGCAGATTTAGCCAAATAGGCAAATACTTGCATTCGTCAACTAAGCTATGGACTGACAATGAACCCGAAGGATATTGTTCTTCATATGAACTCATGCATGTCCCTTCTTTTTAACAGGCCTCAAAATGCACCCATCTCTTCAACAAACTAGATTTAGTGAACTTGAGAAGCAACATATATCTAACAACCAGCCACACGATTATTCTACCCATGCATGCCACTTAGGAATTTTTTTTCTACAATAAACATAATGAACATTATATGATCACCAAAAGTTGAAGACAAAGACCAGTGCTAAATAATGGATAAAGATGTGAACACATACCCCATCACATGTTTACTATGCTCACTGAGAATGTTTAGGATTGATTAGTTGTTTACATTTATCACTGAAGATGAACTATCTCAATTTCAATGAACCATTTAGTGACTCTGATTGTATCCTTACAAGATCATTAGTTCCCATAGCCTGTTTTTACCCCTTCATCTACCATAATCAGGATTCAGGAAGGTACATCACCTGGTCTTCAAGACTAGTTGACAAACTTTCCTGAGCACTAACTTGACATGATTATGTATTCCGTAGTCCATACCACCTAGTAGATGATGACCAGGAGGGAGCCTCATGAAAACATCATCAAATCCTCAACCCATCATTAATTCTGTCTAATCAGAAATTTGATGATATATTGCCATAGAAAATACTTTGAAGGAAGGGAGGGCAGAAAAAAATGATCCAAAAAAATCTTGATGATAATTTGCATTACTGACACATGACAAAGTGTTGACCACAGGTTCAGGGGACTACTAAAATTTCAAAGTTTCATACAGGGATTATGAAGCCAAGTGTCAGTAAAAGCCTCATGACAGATTGGAGAAAGTGAAGAAGGGCTTCAATTGATCAGCTGATCTGGGACCAATCCCCGGGTTCTTGAACCTTGATTCAAATAATCAAGATTTCCCTTAATCATCACTAAGCATAATTGAGGCGCATAAAGGACGAACAATTTCACAACATATATGATCAGAAACATGGGATAACGTTACTCTGAATTCCCGGTAATACATTTCCCTTAATCATATCGTCACCAGGTTTTCCCTTAATCATCACTGCAAAGATTTCATGGCTATCACACATGTCCTCTCTCCCAAACATCATGATAAAACAATTCAACAAGTGTTATTGATTACAAAAAAATATGAAGAAAGCATGAGAAATGTTGTCTGCCTAGCTTGTTATAATGCTTTAGTGCTTTTTACATATAGATATCGGTCACTTTTCCATCTCAATGAAAAAAGATAAAATAAGTATGCTCAGTCATTTGGATCCGTAGGATGACTGCTGGTAGTAGATGCCAAAAGAATCAAGAAAGAAAAAAAATGACCATATACACCACTAGAAATATAATGACAAGAAGGTATACACATGCCCCAACAACATACAGATACAAGTCCGAAGAATTACCCTGGTGGCTTTCCATACTCAGTGATCAGCTCCCCAAACCGGTAGTAGCAAAGTTTATACCTATACACCATAAGATTTAAGTTGTGGTGAGAAATTAAATGACAAGTGAAGCATATTCTAGCATGTTTAAAAAAGTATGCAGATCCTGATAAAAAAGATACAACCACAGAATAAACACAACTATGGTCAGTAACATCAGAAAAAAATGTATCAAGTTAAGATTGTTATAGCTGGCCATTTTTATAATTGATTCTTAAACTGATTGGTTAGGAATGAAACAAGATCCAAAAGCTCACTTTACCTATTACCCTAAACCCTAAGGAACTGGGTTTGCAGGTGCCCAATACTCCTCATCGAATAGTAATCATTCTAAATCTATTTTTTTTAAAGTGGGTAGTACCACGATTGTAAATCTAATAACATCTTATCTTTTTTTTTGGGAATGTAAATCTAATAAAATTTTATCAATGCCCATAAAAATTAACTCAAATACTTACATCAGACAATTCAACATTTTTGGGGCTGCACCTTTATCAACACGATACTCTCCATTTACAAGATAATCTGGTTCCTTGATGACAGGAAACACTCCGCCTCCTATACGCACCATCCAGAGAAATCTAGCATAACAAAAGGAATACCATGAGATACTCCAAGAAGGAAAAAGAATCTACGTATTTACAGGGCATATTAAAAAGAGATTTAAGTCTATTAAATCTTCCAAACTTATCTATATAATCATGCATTCAGACATTTAGCTGACCACCATACATAAGAAAAAAAAGGTTCTTACTTATTAATATCATCAGATGAGTATCCAGTAACTCCACCAAATACAACAAGAACATAATCCACGTCCAGTGATTGCATTATTTCATATGCCTCATCTTCATATGATGACATTGCTCTTCCAACAGTAGCAATGTGAGTATTATTCCACGTGTTGTTGTCCACTATTACAGTCCTGTTTCCCATTGCAGTTATTTGGTATCCGTAGTCCCACCAGGACATCACCTTGGCATCTGGAGGAGTATTCTGACGAAGCCAAAAGTATGCCTCTCGATAATCATCAAAGATAACTCTGCCACCATGGGCTCCACGGGCAGCCAGTACAATGGAAGGAGATGAGTATGCCTCAGATGTAACCCAAGTGCAATGTATGGCATATCTACTGAGTAAATAAAATGCACCAAGAAGCAGAGCAATTGCGACATTCTTTTGGAAAGGAAGAGATTGATCAAGTGCAGCCTGCAAATTCAATAAGCCAGAGATATTATCCAGGATTAAAAGATCCGGATTGTCTCTATATAAAAACAAGAAAGCTGAAAGCAAGGAGGTAAAATCTTTAAATTTTCAATTCTGAAACACTTTGGTAAACTGTGATGACTTGGAAATGAAGCTAGAGATCTATTCTCGTCCGACCACAAAATATATTATATAATACCAGCTCGAGTTAATTGACATCTGATTCTAGGCATAAATATCTTAGCTGGTTAAATGGACTCCAGATATTTTCCTGGGAATTACATTAAGTGCATAGCTAAATATAACACCTTCTAATAAACATATGTATTACATATTTACATGTAATATTTTTATTAATGTGAGCAAAACCATGGATCAGAATTCACTACCGTTTAATGATGAAGGGAAAGATGTTAAGCCAAAAGTTTTCTGATGCTATAGAAATTGGCCACAAAAACATCAATGCAGGCGCTTGTCCATAGTGAAATTGTCCATCACCTAGGTACCAGTAGCCATCCTCACTGCTATGCTATGGCATAAGAGTTCACAAAGTTCAAAATACCAAGTACTTCTTTAAAAGAGAGGCAAGAAGATAAGAATGTCCACCTAAGGCTGTAATAAGTAAATCACAATTAACAAACATGACTGCATGACGAAACAAAAACATCGGAGAAACCATCTAATTTTCTGATTAAGCATGCATGTTCATGTAAGAACCCTGATATAATTTACATGCACGTCTCACTACAATCTACATTTGTTTTTGTATCTACCTTGAGAGCGTAAGTTCCAAGGTTCTTCTAATTCGGGCCATCTGTTATCCAAGAGTTTATACTTCCTTCACAAAACTCACTCCTTCCATTTCCACACATACTCAACTAAAGAACGTAGAAGGCTACAAATGTAACCATCCTTGGACCTCTTGGTTAAGAGCTTCATTCTTCATTTAAGATAACTCGAGATAGTAACAGCTTCCCTACTATGTGGTCAGTTTAATCTGTTGATTAGACTTTAGTTCCCAAAAATCATTCCACAGTAAAAAAAGGTTAGCACACCATATCAAGATAACCAAAATCAGGCTGCCTATGGATCTAAAAAAGCTCGGTTCTGTTTATTCCTAATGTATACTACCCGTGGAGCACTAAACTAAGAACGCTATGTTATGTCGTATCTATTTAACAGACTTTAGTAATTGTAAAAGTAACCAGAATTGGCTAAAATGTCTCTAAAATTAAAAAAAAACTTGGAAAAGATGAAATGTAAGCCGCAAAGCTAATAGAACATGAAGATAAAATTGCAGTCTCAAAAGAGAAACATAAGAATGAAAGTGGAGAAGACAGACACAGGACAGAGCATTAGCAATTGTTAAGATAGAATAAAGATAAGGACGGGAAGAGATCCTCACCTTAGCTGCTGACTTTGTGCCGGCTGTAACTTTAGCAGAACCTGTCTGTGGAACTTTGCTTTTTGTTCGTACTAATGAAGTCAAATTCTTTACTGTGGCTGATATTGCAACAGCACTAATAAGACATACAGCCGGTGCAGCCACTAAAATAAGCCTTACCATCACACCAGCAAAATACATGCTCGTAAGGCCATACATGACGATAAATATTGTGGCATCAGACAAACGCTTGAAGCAGAAGTACAGGCCCGCAGGGAAAAGCAGAAGCAGAATGTGGAAGTCAAACATGAAAGAAGACCAGGCTGTAGGTTGATGCTCAGACACCGATGCAATGATAGGAATGTGATCTTTTGCATAGGTTGGATCGAGTAAGGAGTAAAAACGGCCTGTCCATGGCGAGATATAACCAGATGCAGTGCCTATCCCAAGAGCAAGAGCACCCACACTGCCAGCACATGTCACAGTAATTCTCAAGAAAGCTTGGAACAGTTTTGGATCATTTAACAGATGCTTCACCCAGTCCAAGAAATAAAACACCTAAACAAATTATCGACCATGTTGGAAAGATCAATGTTTCGAATCAATGTAACCATGAAAAAAAGCTTATAACAGTGACATTTACAATCAGCACATATTATCATAGTAACACGAACTAAAGATCACACTTCGAAGGCGCAAATTAAACATCAAAAACGAAGTGGATCCAAATTCAAGTCGAAGAAAACGAGGGTGCGCAACCGACCTGCATCAAGAAGAACACGCCCATGGCAGCCATGTGCTCTCCCGATTGCACATGCTGGAATCCTACGAACCTGATTTGCATTGCCAACAACATCCCCAATATGTACATGCAATTATACGCCACATACAACCGCATCGAATACCTTCCCGTGACCAGCAGGACAAGAACATACAGCGGGATCAAGTTAATGATGAACACGTATCCTCCCCACGCCGACACCATGTAGAAGTACCCCAACGCCGAGGCCAGCGACCATGCCAGGGACCCGGTGTTTACCGCCTTCACGAACAAGAAGAATGTGAACAGGAGCGCAAAGATCGCGACGCCTTCATTGTCGTAGGACCCCGCCACCGACCTGGAAATGTACCCTGGGCAGATGGCGATCAGGGCGGCGGCGACGAGCCCGGCGCCCGAGTCCCAGATCTCCTTGCCGAAGAAGTACGCGACGAGGGTAGTGTTGGCCGCAAAGAAGGGTGCCGTCAGGACACAGACCTCGCGGATGTGCACAGCAAACCGGAGGAAGCGCAGGGTCCAGTAGATGAAGGCGGCGGTGACCATCAGCCCGGGGTAGAGCGTGCCGCCGATGATGCGGCCGAGCGGGTACCAGCTCTCGGAGTCGAACCAGTTCCAGAACTCGTAGAAGCCATGGCGGGTGAGGAAGAGGGTAGTGCGGTAGTTGAAGTAGGGATCGAACTCGTGGATCATGGACTCGTAGCGGAGGACGCTGAAGAGGCGGACGGCGAAGGCGAGGACGTAGACGAGGCAGAGGACGGAGACTCGGATCAGGAGCTCCTGCTGCTTGGTCTTGAGCTTGACGGATCTGAGAGAGAAGGGGAGCCCAGCAGCGGCAGTGGTAGCGGCCACGGCCGGCGCCGACTTGGCTCCGTCATCCGATTTGATCCCCATGGCGGAAGGGGGAAGAACCCTCAGGTTTGTGCCGGCTTCGGCTGGGAGGCGACGGCGGTGGGGAAGATCACAGGGCCGTCTCCATGACGGAGAGAGAAACCCTAAATTTCTGGTCCCATGGAGCAGAGACGCAGGGCTTTAGGGGGATCTCGCAGAGGAAGATGGCAACTGGGAGGTGGTCTTCGTTTGCCTTGGAAGGTTATTAGTTTCTGGGGAAATTACGGAGAAACCTAAGAGCACGCAGGGGAGGTACGCTCACCGCCAAGATCACGTGATTCGCTTCCAACATCTGTCGTCCTGTTCGTTTGTAAGGATTTGGGAAAATTATGTATATGTTCTTGAAATGTATCTTATTTGTATATATATTATATTATATTTTTAAAACTGAAAAAAAATCATCTTCCTAAAGTTAACAATTCGATCAAAATAGAATGAATATTATGTTAACAAATTAACAATTAACAAGAGTAAAAGTACTAAAATACTCTTCTTTTCATAGAGGAAGAGAGAAATGATACAATGTACTTGATTAGATGGGGCTAGAGTTAGGGCTGTTTAGTTCAGCTTGATTTGAGGATAAACTTTTTAGACCGAATTGATTGGTGAACCAAATTGATTTAAATTGAAAATTTTAATTTTTAATATATGTGTTTAAATAAAATTATTAGTATATAAATTAAAATATAATTAATTTTAAATATATTTTATAATATATATTTAACATATTATAACAAATTAATATTTATAATTTATTTGATTTCATAATATACAAAATTGAACCAAACCAAATTAAAATTCGAATCAAATTGTCCATTCAAATTGGTTAGAGCCGAATTTATGACACTCGGGGCTAAAGTCCACAATGATTAACAAAATAATTTTTTAAGAAAATTGTAGTGAGCAAGTTAATCTTTTGATCTTTTTAACTCAATTATAATTGGGTTAAATGGATGAAATCAAATAGAAGATATATACATAGTGAAAATACATAAAATTTATAGATATAAAATATGATGATTTATTTTTTAAAAAATATATTTAAATATGATAAAATTTAAGAGTTTATATGTAATTTTTTATAAGCATTTTAATCTACTAACCTTCCATTTGAATAGAAAAAAGGTTTTTATTTGATAATATTTGTTGAAATGATCAAGACAAACCATTTTTTTTGGTTAACCTAAAGATTATAAATGTTGATATGTTTTTATATAATGGTGGAAATGTTGTATGCAACTTTATTTATGTCTTCATATACTCTGACGGATGTTTCATGTTCATATCACATTACATTAGTTCAGTAAATTACATTATAGTTTTTTTTGGGCTGGAGGGAATAAAAGAGCGGTGATAGAGACTTTTTATCATTTTATTCGTGACTTGGTCTTTTGTGTATAAAGTGATGTGATGTGAGAAGTGATAACGTTGGAGATTAAAGAAGGCTTTTTTAGGATGGAGAACATATACCAATTGATAGTGTCCTCCTTTTCGAGGTTATCAAAACATTCCTTGAATATTAAATAAACTAAAGAGTTTACTTAATATTTTTATTATTATATACTATATTAGGTGACAGAACACCAGATAATTGATGACAGTATAATAAAATTCTATTCTTAATATACAAATAATAGTACTACCGGTCAAAGGCAACTATAATGGAAATCAAATACTTGGTCAAAAAAATGTTGAGATTAATTTCTACTGCATTGAATAGAATTCTTAACAAGGAGCTTATAAATTATTAAATCGTCCCTTCCTGAAATTAGAGAGAGAGAGAGATGTCTGCACGGGTTTCAGAAGATCAGAAACATTTTTTGGTACTCGGCCTTGATCCACGTTCCTGTTGCTCTTCCAAATACAAAGCAATATGATCCACAGTGATGGAAGCGAGGATGGCGGGTGAAATTGTTGAACTCTCATTCCCTATGGATCTGTTGTATGCCAGCACATTGAAAACAGGAAGCTTCACACACAGTGATTTGCTAAGAACCACATGTTCCATCACCGTGCAGCATGGACACATTTGAGGAAACATGAAATCTATTGGCATCATGAAGTGGTGAGGCAAACCTAAATAGCAGACGTTCGGATTTATCTAAATCCTAAAATGCAAAATTCTCCAGCACTTGTTTCATCTGACATGGATTTATGGGGTTTAGAGTGATCTAGAACAGGCGAAAGCAAAACCCTGAGCTTGGCGACCAGCTTCACTGTTTCTTTTACACAGAAATGTACCATGGGACAAAAACCGAATTGACTGTTCAAG
The DNA here is from genome assembly GCA_014218235.1 of Colocasia esculenta. NCBI lineage: Eukaryota > Viridiplantae > Streptophyta > Magnoliopsida > Alismatales > Araceae > Colocasia > Colocasia esculenta. The sequence continues at coordinate 87,785,603 of CM024759.1, forward strand.
TCTTCAAGATATAATAAAATAAATAATGAACTTGAAAATGACAAATTTAGGATCAGCTTTCACCACATCATGGCATCCTTGGCGAAGATTGAAGAAAGCAGCCTATTCTACTCCGAACAATCAATAAAACTGAACATAGAGGAGCTATCACCAGATGCACGAAACACCACTCCATTACAAGAGATCACAGGACTAACAGCTGAAACATCAAAACAAGCAATAAGATTGGAGATTTTTGAGACAAGAAGAGAAATGTGGATAATCTGACATTACGTTGTCGGATAGGTTTGCCCACTCACATCACCATATACGGTAGGCAAAGTGCAGGAGCCAACCGATATCATAGTGTTCCTACAAGGTGCCCATTTGACATTAACCATACTACCAGGAAAATTAGGGTATACCTACCAAGTACTAAGAGGCAAAGTTCCTTCAGGAGCACTTGAAAGAAAGAAACAAATTCTTAGTCTTCTTAATTCATAATTTTGGGATAAGCATAGTTTACACAGACATGGCAAGAGAGAGGACTGGTTCGAAGTGCATGCAGCCTATTGACACCTATGACCAAAAGAAAGACAAGAAATAGCATTTTGGACGACAAAATTTACAGAAAGGTCAAGCTTGTCCAGTAGTGTCCGCCAATGTTGACCTGCAAACATTGGTAACACCAAATGTCTGCCTGTTCATGATTGGAGAGTGACGATAAAAGTGCGTTAACTCTTTATTTCAGCTGCCTCCAGCCCATTCTCAGAGTGGATGCTTTTGAACATGACAAACAATGGAAGAAATGCACCCAACAAGGGGGGATCATTTCCTCCAAAGTCCAAAGTCAACAACTTTGCTCCCATTAAATATTCTGATAACAATACATGATGATCGCTGAGGTCAATTATAACATACTGGGAAAGTGATCAACTACTGGGGCATAATTTCTCTGGCAGGATTGACACACAAGTTTGAGGATACCGAGAATACATCCATTAACAAAAGTTAACAGCTAATGAATCAAAGGAAAATTTGTAGGGAAGTGGAAAAGTATAGAGAAGTCTATAAATCAATAGTGTGTACATGTAATCATCTCCAATGGATTCAAGACTTAGAAGATGATCTCTGATAGAAAAGGAAACATTTTCACTTAGATCACCATAAAAAAACATGAGAAATGCTTTGCTCCCATGGGTGAGGGAGCAAATGCCCTGCTGGAATAGCAGGATGGCCCCTGATTGGCTGTTTTTGGGTGTTATGTGGGTCCCACTAAAAAGTAGCATTAAATATTTGTAAGTGGAATAAACAGATAACAAGTGGAACAAATAGATGTTAAGTGGAACAATAAGTAGAACAACTTATTTGTTCCACTTACATTTCTATTTCTTCCACTTATCTACCTAGTTGTTCCACTGTAAGTGGAACAAATAATTAGGTAAGCGGAACAAATAAGTTTATTTCACTTAACTATCTATTTGTTCCACTTAGATACCTATTTGTTCCATTTGCTATCTATTTATTCCACCCGGTGCATTTAATGCTACTTTTTGGTGGGACCCATAGAACACCCAAAAGTAGCCAATCAGGGGCCACCCGGCTATTCCAACAGGGCATTTGCTCCCTCACCCAAGGGAGCAAAGCATTACTCCAAAAACATTTATTAGCAAGACCTGATGCCACGTGATCAGATTTTGGAGATATTTCAGGTAGGAAAAGAAATATTTTCTCTTAGACAGCACCAAAAGCAGTAATGTATGTAATCAGAGGAAGTGAACGTCAGGTGGTAATCAGTGTAGAGCCCCAATCTTGATTGTGGTTACAATTTATGTTATATGTGGCATAGTTATCAAAGCACCCGCCTAGGTGTCCAAATATAGCCCAGGTGCAGACCTGCCTTATCAGGGCCCCAAAAGGTGCTCCAAGGCGATGCGTAGGCGGGCACCCTGGCCCCTTGGACGCCTTGGGGTGGCCTAGACCCAATGAGGCTTTGCAAATTAAAATTTTCTTTCCAGCTCTGCTCCATGAAACCCGCAAGGGGTGCTGCCCCCTTATGCAATGTGACCGTGCAAGTCGATCAGCGGGTGCATACCGGCACGTTAGAGAATTCAAGGCCTCAAGCTCCAAATTCTAACATTGGTCACAATCATCAAAATGTTAAAAAATCCTAATGATTGTGAATATTATTACAGTCATTAAAATGTAAAAAAAAATCTTAATTGTTCAAGAACCATATACATTCATTATGTTTCTAATATTTTTACAGGGAATATTATGTTCTAATTTTAATTATAATGACATACTAACATTTTTATTGTATTTTTTGATTGATCATTATATCTTTGCATACTTAAATTCCATATAGGAGGGAGATACCACATTGGACTCCGCCTTGGCTGCGTAAGCGCTGCCTAGGTGAACACCTAACCGCTTGGATGCTCATGGACACTAAGAATGCCTTGAAAACTAAGATGTGTGGATAGGTTGTTTATAACAACAAGCTTATATGGAGGTTATGGATATGATAGCCATGATAATGCATATTATAGCTACAATATTTGCTTAACTAAAGCAAAATTACAGTATACAACATGATTATCAAAAGTAAACTGTTTCTATGGGTGGCACATGATTGATAAATAAATAGAGGTGATTATGAAATGTGCATCAAAACCATTTAGATCAAAGAAAAGGCTATGTGACGCATCGCTTTGTCAAAAGAAATTTTCATGCTAGCCTACTATCCATCAAGATAATTAGAACAAGGATAGTTTATGGAACAGAATAAGCTAACTAATAAGATTTTCAGTGTCAACAAAAGTAAAAATAAGGTCAGAAGGGAAAATATAGGAATATGTGTACAAGACATACAAGGGAAGGCCAATTGCTTAATCCTCTAACTCAGTGAGTGACTTCATAAATCAGGGGATTGTGACAGGTTACCATGGAGAATCTTATGGTCAAGGCTCTTTATACAGGCTGCAGCAATCGGTGGGCCAGCCCAACACATTGACTCAACCAACCTGACTGGCTGGGTTGGGGTTTAAGGGTGACCAGCTGCTCAGCATGCCACCTGATTGAAATTGGTTAGGATGACCCTTCAGTGACCCAAACAAAATTCGAGCTCATCACTTAAAATGCCTAATGCAAGCACCTCTCCAATGCACCCTAGCCTTTGCCGATTAGTGTGCTGCCAAAAAGGAACTGCCAACCCCCACACTCTCCTCCTCTCCTGTTGATCAGCCTCCCAACTCACCCCCTTCCTGGGTTCCTGCTTTCAAAGAAGATGATTGAATTGGTGAGCATTGGATTCCTCAACAAACTCTCTTGGTGGCTCCATCTGCTTACCAATCCTTTTGGCCTGCCTCCACCATAGCCCTTGCCTTTATCTTTCTCCTTTCCAGTAACCAGATAGTCCAGATCAGCTCTTCAGCGAGCATTGTAAATTGTTTCATCCATGTGGGTAGAATTTCACTTTCAGGATCACCAACATTATTGTCAGTCCAGATCTCCATTGCCAAGTACCTGACCTCTTGTATAGGCCCTAAAATGGGGACTCCAAATAATCTCACATCAATTGCTGAGAATCAAGAAGCCATAACTGTGTGCTTAGAAGGCCAGTCTTCACTTTTTACCAAAAATGTGTTTCTTAAAGACCCTCTCTGCTTTGGGGACAACACATCTGGGGAGCCACAAAAATTTCTCCTCACAACACTTAGATCTTTTTATCTTCAAATGCTTCTACCACATATTGAATAGCTTTATGTAGAACAACAATGATTTGAAATATTGAGAAAAAGATGGAGCATAAGTGTACACAACAATTATGCCAGAGAAAAACCTCTTCTCCAAGACGATGACAAACCAATGCAGTCAACCCAGCCTGTCCCCTTATCGAGGAAGCTACTGTGGTTTACATCAACTCCCGGAGTAAATTCAAGCCCAATAAGACAACTGAGACAAATCGAACAAAACAAAAACCAACCTAAAACATAAGCAAAAAGAGGAATTTTCATTCTTTTGAAGACGTCAGCGGATCCAAATATAAAAATCAGCATTTTCTCGTTATTAGTTGCCTATAAATTTTCGTCCTTGATGTTCCAAAGGGAGGAAAATGGATACAAGTGCTCCTCACTTGTCACGGAATGCTACTGAAATCTTAATATCAGAATCAGCTATATATCCGAATTCCAATTTCACCAAGCATCAGGAAAGTGTACCTGTCTAGACACTGAGGGAAAAAAGGGAGAGTGCAACCCACAAACAATCATACTGAAGCATCGCTCTTCCCTTTGTCGTCACTTCCGCTGCTTACACTCGCCCCAGGAGCAGCCTCGCCACGATCCACGGCATCGGAGACCAGCGATATAGGGCGGTGCTCGATGACCTCGTCGACGAGCCCAAACTCCTTGGCCTCCTCGGGCGACATGAACATGTCCCGCTCCATGCACTGCTCGATCCGCTCGATCGGCTGACCGGTGTGCTTGGCGTAGATCGCGTTTAGCCGCTCCCTCACTTTCAGGATCTCCTTGGCCTGGATGGCAATGTCGGTCGCCTGTCCACTGGCCCCGCCGGAGGGTTGGTGGATCATGACCCGGGAGTTAGGCAGCGTCCGGCGTTCCCCGGCGGCCCCAGCGGCCAGGAGGAGGGAGCCCATGGAGGCAGCTTGGCCGATGCAGAGGGTGGTGACCGGGGAGCGGACGTACTGCATGGTGTCGTAGATGGCGAGACCGGCGGTGACGACGCCGCCGGGAGAGTTGATGTAGAGGTTGATGGGTTTGGAAGGGTTCTCGGACTCGAGGAAGAGGAGCTGCGCGACTACGAGGGAAGCGGTGTCGTCGGAGATGGGGCCATTAATGCAGACGATGCGCTCCTTCAGGAGGCGGGAGAAGATGTCGTAGGCGCGCTCGCCGCGGGAGGTGTGCTCGATCACCATGGGAACGAGGCCGTAGGAGCGGGCGGGGGCGGCGCCGGCGGGGGAGGGGCGGCGGGAGAGGGCGGCGGTGGCGGAGGGTAGCGCCGACTTGCCGGCGCGGGCGAGCCGGTGACACCACATGGTGGAGGCAGAGGAGAAGAGAGGTGGATTAGGGTTTGGCGTTGGAGCGGCGGAGGAGAAGACGGTGGATTAGGGTCTGAACTCTGAAGGAAGGGGAAGAAAGGTTCGCAACTCGCAAGTACAACTTTTTTTTCTCCTTTTTTTCAGAAAATTTTGAAAGGTGTTCGGTGAGCAACTCATCGGGATGATTTGGGGTTTTGAATTGACATAAACATTTTAAAATACCGTGAGCAGTAGATTGCAAAAAAAAAACCTTATATATATTTCAGAAAAATCATCTCATGCATGATTAAATGCCTTATGTTCTTCCTTTTTTATTTTCAAAAAAAACTTGCACATACTCTTTTTGTTTTCTTTTCCTCTATCACTTTCTATAAATGTGGTCAAGTTTCTTAATGAAGTCATTTGGTAGGACAAAAATGTGTATAAAGGTGAACACCTCCATTTAGTAAATATCAACAGATTTTATGAAAGGTCATAAAATGAGTTTGTGTTGATACTAATTAGCTACTATCCATGGGTTTGATCAAAATTAAAAGGTTAAATGGCTGTCAGATAACCCAATGGAAACATTTTTTTTAAAATTATTTCTATCTAAAAAATAATGATGTCAAAATTTTCTACTAAAATTTTAAAATTGTAAAAATTTATTTTATCTATTTGACAAGAAGTGTTTTTTTTTCAAATTTGTTTGCAATCCCCGTGAGGTGGGGGAGGAGGGGACGGTGCAGGGGGGAGAGAGAGAGAGAGAGAGGGGAAGGAGGAGGGGGGTTGCCGACAGTGTAGGGGGGGGTGCAGGAGGCGTAGGAGGAGGAGTGGGGGAGATGGGAAGGAGGGGGGGTGGGGACGCCGGTGTGGGGGGGGGGGGGGGGGGCGATGTGCGGGGAGGGGGGGGGAGACGGGAAGGAGGAGGGGGGGGGGGGGGCGGGCACAAGAGGGGCGGGGGAGGGTGTCGGCGGGGGGTGGGGGAGGCCGCAGGAGGGAAGGGGAGGGCGCTGGGGTGGGGGGGTTGCCGACGAGGGAGGGGGAGACCACAGGAGGAGGGGCGCTGGCGGGGGAGGGGGAGTGCGCCGGCGAGGGGGGGGGTGGGGGGGTCGCCGATGGGGGGGGGGGAGGCCGCAGGAGGGGCAGGGAGGACGCCGGCGAGGGGGTGGGGGAGGAGGAGGGCGCGCAGGGGGGTCGCCGAGTGGGGGGGGGAGGGCGGGGGGGGGGGGGGGGGGGGGCTGAGTTTTGGTGGGGGGGGGGGGGGGTGTGAGAGAGAGTTTGTGTTTTTAAAATAAAAATAGGTTGGTACTTTTTTTTGAAGAGATTTACATAGGGTAAAAATCTTTCTTAAAAAAATTACTTACCAACGCATCTTTGTGTCTGACCTCTTTTTTTTTTAATTTTAGAAAAAAAAAGTAAAAATTACAATCAAACACCCTATAATATGAAATGAAAATTGTTATTTATTTGGTCCAGGTGATATAGGTGGGAGAGAGAGAGAGATGGAGGCATGGCACCTCATATTTTGGCATGTACGATCAAGATTCAGAAGATAAAAAATATATATATCACTTGAAGAGTATATAGAATCTTCAGAGAGCATTCATATATTCAAGAGAATATAAAAAATTAGATGAATATTAAATATGTTTGAACTGAATGTAATAAATATATCTAAGCATAATAAATATACATATAAAATGATGATGATTAAATGATGCTCGTTCGATGAATGACAAAATCTAGTTTTATTTTCTGAACCCCAATCGGTGCAGCAAGTATTTCTCAATTAATTAAACATATCATACGGCGGCTATACACGGCCGGAGAAAAGATGGGCCTCTTGCACGTTGATAGCGGCCTTTGCTCATAGTTGGTAGGGTCACTTGTTAGTGGGCTTAGACACACTATATGCTCATGGTTGTATATTTGTTTAGGGTTGCCTCTATGGGTTTATAATTGTGTATTGGTGATTCTAATTATATATATATTATATATATATATATATATATGTTTGTGGTTGTACAATAATCACATATATATATATATATGACTATGGTTGAATATTGGTGCTTATAATTTTATATATACACTTATCATTGTATAGCTTGCTTATGCATGGTTGTATATATATGCTTATAGTTATTATTTTTGCTTATGATTAGATATATGTGCTTATGATTATATATATATATTTATGATTGTACACATGTGTTATAGTTATATACATATTTTCTTATGATTTTATATATGTGCTTATGATTATATATTGTGATGATGGTTATGCATCATCACCAATATATATATATATATATATATATATATATATGGTTGTATATTTGTGTTTATGACTATATGTTGGTGATTATGATGTATATATATGTTTATGACTGTATGTTGGTGATTAAGGTTGTATATATGCATATATGGTTGTATATTACTATTTATAATTTTGTAAAGACATATTTTAGTTTCACATTATAAGCAGTGAAAATAATATGTGTGTTTATAAATAAGACACACTTCTCTTCTCTCAAGAGATTTTGTTTTCAGAAAAAAAATAAAATCCTAAACAGGGACAATATCTTTTGAGGGACTTGCTGTCTTGCTGATATTTTACGTAATTTTATTGGTGCCGTCTATAGAAAATTGAACGAGATATCATGTGTCTTGCTCGAGCGTTTTATCACAACAAATAACACATTCTTATTAATTCTCACTAAGAGTTGTGTCAGTTTAGTCTCACGTTAAAAATAGAGAAAATAAATTTGTGTTTATAAACAAGACCCATTCTCTTCTCCCAACAAAATCTTTTTCTCATAATAAGAACGAATCCCAAACAGGGACAATACCTTTTCAAGACCGCAACTTTAATTTTATATATGTGCCTATGATCATATTTTTGCTTATGGTTGTAACTTAATTTTATGGCTGTACTATTAGAGGTAACAGATGAAAAAAAATCCAATTTCAACCAGCTCCAACGAATAGCAATTAATTAAGTTACGAAGGCTAGGGGATAGACTCAATTGATTAAAATCCTCCACATTAGAACGATACAAGTATCCAAATCCAAGGAAAACTCAGATTTAAAGGTTCAATAAGAGAATCAATTTGTAGGTAAAATTTAATAGATTAATATATATATATATATATATATATATAAAAGAAACTGCACTACGGAGGCCTAAAGCAGGACACAGAAACATCCAAACCTTTTCTTGGCCACCCAGATCTCAAATAAATTCAAAGACCATCTAGAATAGTTCGCCTTAACTTCATCCGGCCACCCATTCCTTAACGAGAAAAAAATAGTACACTTGAGAATTACACTTTCTCGTGTATTTTTTATTTTTCATTGAATGTGTATAATGTGTTTCTAATATATTGGTCAATAAAAAATTAAAATATATGAAAAAAATATAATTCTCAAGTGTACTAAAATTATCTATTCCCTAATAAATGTTGATGGACTTCATCTATCTTAATGCATCGATCATCTTCAGGCAGATATTAATATTGCATGTCGTGCGTTTGCAGAGATGGTGTTAGCTCGAGACCAGATACTTACCAGTTTGGGAGGGGGGTTATCCATGGGTAACTTGGAGTTACCCGAGGGGGGTTACCCATGGGTAACTTGGAGTTACCCATGGGTAAACCCCCTCCGACGGTTTGGGGAGGGGGGTTAAGGTTGCCCATGGGTAACCTGCTTTTTACAGGTTACCCATGGGTAGTGCTGCCCCACCTCAAGAGGTGGGGCAGCGCTACCCACTTGGGTAGTTTTTTTTTTTTTTCTAAAAATTTTAAAAAAATATTTATTAAATTGTAAATATTATTTTAACTATGTATATATAAATATTTTGTATTTCTTAATTACAAAAGAAAGATAACTTGGGTCAAAGTGTTAAGTTGACTAAAAAAAAAAGAAAGTTGGTAATCTAACCAAGTTACCCATGGTTAGAGGGGGTAAGTTGTCAAAGCAAATTTGGGTAAGTTTGTGGTTAAGCAACCCATGGTTAAACTACCCATCAATCAAACTAGGATCTTATCCATGCATGTATGACTGTCACATCTTGTGTTAGGATGGCCGTGACGACAGTGCTAATTAGATAAACACATGCATGCATGTAGCTAGCTAGAATCTCACTTTTGATTAGTATTTGGACACTCATGACATGGACATGAATATTCCCTGCTAGCTGCCACTAGTTTCAGCTGCTGGATATATATATATATGTTGCCAAGAACGTTACGCCATATGATATATGGCTATCCCACAACTTGGCATCTGTGTTCGTCATCTGTAATTACCTACAAGTTGCTTGTATGAAATGAATCAGCTACCTACCAACGTTGCAATTGGAAGCTGTAGCTAGGTACTGACGTTAACAGCTGCCTGCGCTCCATCGATCAACAGATCCACCACAACACATATATCATATATGCAGCCTCGATCCCCTTTGTTTCCCTAGCATGCAGACGTTACCAGCCATTGCTGTCCCCTCTGGCTCTTCTCTACTTTTTCGTCATATAAATATGCATGAAACGTGGTGCCGATTTGGGAACATCTACATGTACTTATAAGCCAAATATTATCTATTATACTGCACTGTGACTTGTGGGTTAATTTGTCAGAGGAGGAAAGGGAAGTGATCAGCAAACACTCGGAAACAAGAAGCGGCCAAACTATTTGATGAGCTATCATCCACGTACGTCCTACGTGGTCGATCGTTACGACCCTGAAAGATCTAGTAGTACTAAAAGGTACGTGTTGGGAAGAGCTAGCACGCACGTACGTGTACACTCGCAGACAACTACACACCTCCATGCACGGGATCCTCTCCAAATCAAGAAGTTATATAGGCTATGAGGTTAATTATGGTTGCGTTCAAAAAGTGGATTAATTCTTTTGGTAGGTATTAGATATATGAATATCTGAATCATATGCATGGGAGGATATATAGTGGTGGAAGGAATAGGATTCTAATAAGATGTGTGTCAAATCAGTACAATTGCCATTAAATCTAAAAAAAAAAATTGGGTATGAACTTTAAACCATATTAAAAATATTTGAAAAATCCAGTAGAATTATAGGACTCCACTAAAAATCAGTAACCCTTGAGTCATTTTTTTAATGTATAATTGTATAACTATGAAGTAGTAGCGTACGTACGTGTAAAAACTTAGTACCCATCTAATTTTGACCCCCTCCAAAAATGAAACCTACCAGGCCATCACATAAAATAATATCAAACCGAAATATATATCTCTTCTGATCAATATTAATCTGATCGAAAACTGCCCAAGGGACGCAAGCTAGCTAGTGCGAGCAGCTGGCTCTTGCCCAGCTAAGACATATATAATTAATGGTTTCGATGGTCAAAGAAGAGATCATGGCAAGGCCAAGTTCCATTAATCTAATCAAAAAACGATCCACTTTACTACACAATCCAGATTCATCAAATGACATAACCCTAATACCTAATATTTGCCGGTCTAGATGGGACAATCTTCAGGTGATCGATCAGAAAGGGCGAGTTTTAATTAGAACAGCAAATTGGCTCTCCGGGAAGCCTGAGACAAACGGAAGCGTCCGCCCGAACACGTCCGCCGCGGGCATGCAGCTGGTAGCCGGTGTTGTGTTGTGTGTGTCACAGAAAAGACCTAACTTGCATGTTAGGCGTCTTGCTTATAAAGAATTCCTCGAGTAGATGGGTGGCGCCGCAAGAGGAGAATTTCCTTCAGACGTCGCTGCCGTTTGTGGGTTAGTTGGGAATCTCTTCCGGCGGGAAGGCAGATATGCTGCCAACTTATACCTTATTTTGAGGGGGCCATTCCATATTTCCATTACATACCAGCTGGCTTGCTACAAGACAGGCAAGTGTCTCCTTATATGAAGATTACTGTAAGTAATGTTGGGCTTGTCTTCTTTCGAGACTAGGCCCCAGGGGGTGGGGTTTAATTCTTCGTTGGGTATGCGTTAGAAGTTTACAGGAAGAATTATCGTAAGTAATGTGAAGTAGTGATTTGAATCTAAATCCTAAGATCTATATATATTCGAGAGTCTTAATTAACTACAGAGTCTTTCTTTTTTTTTTGATAACGAGGAAATCCCGCCCCGTGTGGCTTTGCGGACTCAAGGATTGGTGTTCGTGAACTCCAAGGTCAGGACTTGGCAGCTCCTACTTTCCGTATACCTGTATTGTCCTTACCCCACTTGACCAGAAAAACCCCGGATTACACACCTCGAGGATTGCATGTAAATCAGGTAAATCCCCCCCAGGAATCGAACTCGGGACCTCTTGCTTTTAAGCAAGAGTTCTAACCGATCGACCCAACCGGGGTCCTCAACTACAGAGTCTTTCTTTATGTACGGTCTTTTCAAACTTACCTCTCGTAATACCTTTCTCCACCACTGGTAGCTCTCAATAATGGTGTTCAAATTTTGATCCAATTCGAAAAATTGAATTGAACCAAACGGTTCGATTCGATTCAATTCGGGTTGGACATCTCTTTGGTTCGGCCAGATGAACCGTATATATATATATTTATAATTTCATAATAAAACACATATAACTTTCACAAAAGAACACATAGCACAGTGGTTAGTGCATTGCTTCTCTTTTTAGAGATTGTGAGATCGAATCTCAACCTCTTAAAAATATATTTCATCAAAAATTTTAGGTTAGTTCAGTTTTTTAAAAAAATAGGCCGGTGAACGAGACTGTGTTCACCCCTAGCTACCCACACCTTGCAATGTGTTTGAAAAAGTATAGTTGAAATTGATGTGTCAGGCATTGCCGCTGATCCACCTGTGATTACTATCATATTCACCGTCTCCTTCCGGTAACTCATCTTTCGATCTTAAAAAAATCAATATCATGTCCATCACCTAAAAGAGGTGTTAGAATATGTCAAGTCAACACTCTCCCAGCCCCTTACATCAGAAAACCATCTCTTCTACTATTTACCCACAAACAATTACAGTGCAAGATGATCAGGATGACATGCTAGCTTCGCAACGTGCTAAAGTTGAAAAATTTTCATGCCTGAATTTAAGTTTGATTTTAAAATTTATGACAAAGAGACTGAAGATGATGATAGTGAGTGTTGTCACTGACATCTGAGTCTACATCTTCGGACTAGTACTCTTCGTCGTATTTATTCTTAGGATAGATTGTCTATATATTTCTAATTTTTCTTGACTTGGTTCTCTTTAATGGCCGATGCCATTTTGATTGTACTGATTTTTGCCACTTATTTCATTCTTATTATAAATAAAATTGTCGTTTCCAGGCCTTTAGATTAAGAAAGAAAGAAAAAAAAAACCTTTTCTCCACCACCCACCCACATCATACATGAGTTTCGTTGCTTAACTTGTTTTGACAATCAAATTTGAGACCTCCTTATCAAGAAATAGAGTCTTTATCAGTTGGAAAGCTCCCAACTCTAAATAACTCATACTACTTAGATAACTCATTTTATCAGTGGTCTCTTATTCAACCTTTTTAATTAGATGAGTTTAACAGTATTTTATAAAAGCATTTAGAAGATATTTTCGATAATATATTCAAATAAGGAATATATTTGGTATAACTCATATTTATATAAAAAATCTTTTTAAAGAAATGCTATCTACATGCTATTCGTATGAATCTCACCAGTATTTAATACTCTTTAAATACTCTTATATCATCACAAATAGAAATATTAAATATTTTTTATGATTCTCTATAAAATAATTTGTCAAATAACCAATTAAAGTAGATAAATATGTGTGCTCTTACATTATCTCAGATAAGAGTATGAAATACTTTTATATCATTATTTATAAAGTTATTTGTCATGTTAAACCTATTAAAAATGACAAATAAAGAATAAGGATGATAAATAATCAATTAAGAGGGCGAAATATTTTTTTACATTAAGAATGTAGATATGCATAAAAAAGAGGGGAATGCGTGGCCCAATAATCTTCTGCAAGGCGGTTCCAAGTTCCAACATAGTATTTTTACCAAGCTATCCTTATAATAAACATTTCTTTTAAAACAAGTGATCACTTATTTAATTTGGAGTATATATCCAAGGGTTTAATCTCCTCTATTTCTATAACTATTCAGGACGCATGCAGGAGAGAGCTACATGCTCTAAGTAGTCTTCGTCTATTTTTGCCCATACTTCATCTGGCTCCAGATTTTCAAATAAAATAAAAAAATAAATTTTATCACGATATTAATTTACATATTTTGGATAATTTCTTACTAGCTATACTCTCCTTAAATAATTTTTTTAATATTTTCGCAGAATATATTAATTTTCCTGCCAAGGTGATAATTTTGCCAAATTAAGCCAGTATTTTGGTTTTTGCTCATCATTTTTCCACCCAAAATGTTTATTTCTGCCTACTTAGACTACTATATATCTTCGGTTCCTTAACAATAGTTCGCGAAATATTTCAACATAATATTCACAATTTGATACCTTAAATCTCTCACTTCACACAACAGTTGCAAGATGCAATGGTGAACCATCGCTGGTAACTGGAGTGGATCGAGTTCCTTCAACAGCGCAACCATTGTTCTTGTCCTCAAGTTAGACTTTGCAAAAATTATTCATTTAAATATATATATATATATATATATATATAGAGAGAGAGAGAGAGAGAGAGAGAGAGAGAGAGAGACGCGTGTAATGGGCGGCGGGGCAAGTGTCCCTTCTTTTTTTTTTCCAATTTTTCAGGGCCCTCAAATTGGAATTTGAGGACTCCGAGATGTGGTGCTCTCTCTCTCTCTCTCTATATATATATATATATATATATATATATAATATATATATATATTATATATATATATATTTCAATATACACTGAATTTATAATTGGTTAATAATGTACAAACAATATATTATATTTGTCTGCACATTAATTGAACATGTCATGTCTGTACAAACATTTTTCATCAAGCAGCATTGATCACTCAATCGTTGACAAGCAAATGAATGAATCCACATCAGTCATCTCATCTCCTCTACATTTAAATCCTTTTTCTTCTTTATGTTATTGTTCGCCAAAACCCTCCCCCCACATACATGGATACGTACACACAGCAGCAGGGAAAAAAAAAAAAAAATCGTAGTTAACATGCGCCCATATCTACACCCGGCGCGACGGAGACCATGCAGATTAAGTTAACGATCGATCCGAGGACGCACACCGTATTGGATCAGAGAACTACAAACGATCGACTACGGCACGCCCGGCATCCTCCGGGTGTCCCGCTGCAGCAGCCCCTCGAGGACGACCTTCTTCTTGTACTCCCCCGAGTCCAGGTCGATTCCCGCGGCGCTCTTGCTCCCGCCCCCGTCGGTGATCTCCGCCATGGTCGTGCGTACCCGCGGCAAGCAGTACAGCCAGAGGCAGGTGAAGAACACCGCAGTCGCGCGCCCGAAGAGCACCATCATCACCAGCACCACCGCCATCACCGACAGGCCCAGCAGCTGGTCGTTCCTCCCCGCCGGGAGCGAGGGCCGCGGCTCCAGCTTGGGTGTATTCTTCTGTGATCTCACGCCGCCGAGGCGAGACGCCGCAGCGGCGGCGTGGGGAGGCGAGGTTTTGGAGTACTGTGGTGGGGGAGCGGCGGGGGAGGAGGGTGGCAGGGTGCCGCCGGCTGCGGGGGCGGCGGAGGTGCGGCACTTGCGGGAGGGGGCGGCGGTCCGAGCGGGCTCCGGTGGAGTGTGTGCCGGCGGGCCGCGGCGGGCGTCGAACTTGGGGGAGAGGAATGCGAGGCGGGTTTGCTGCGGCGGCCGCTGGCGCTGGTTGGATTTGCTGACTTCGTCCTTGTGGGACCCGGAGATTGGTATCGTGGGCCCACCTTTATTCGTGTTGCACTTGCCCTGCACAAAGAAGTAAGAGAGAAACTGATTGGTCAGAAGATCGAGGTATGACGTGCATCGAGAAGGATTCGTGGCATTACATTACATATACACACACGTCACGTTCTAGAATGCACGAAATTGCAGTGTATTACATAGTTATCCACAAAGCTTAATGACTATGCGAAGTAAAAAAATAACGAGATATTTGGACCAATTTGTTTGATAAAAAGTTATATAAAATTATTTTCAGATATGCTAAGAGGTACTAGGAAATAAATACTTCTCATAAATCTCGCATGACGTGGAAAAGGGAGAAAATTGATTATATATATACATATTCCTTTTAGGAAAATACTCATAATAGTAGACTTAGAAAATGACAAAAATGAGAAAAAAAATAGCTAGAGGTACCACTCAAGTAGATATCCTTAATTAAAAAAGCCGATATCAGGGAATAGATTGATTCTCCAACTATTAAAGGATTATATCCTGTATAAAACCTCTCAATATATATAGGACCTACACAAAATTCAAACTTAATCCAAGATTTATTCTGAATGACCTCATAATGCTCAAAGTTGCGTTCTCAAACGCAACTAAGTTCAGATGATCCACTAATTAATGTCACAACTTTGATCTAGACATCTAGAACATTAATATCCTTTTTAACATGGCTTATGCCAACAAGATGCTGTCACATCCCCGTTCTAAACCAGGCCGGTCTGCATGTCCAAAACACACTTTTTTGGGATTGTGGGGGGCTGTCTGAGCTGTTGGGCCGGCCATGGACACAAGGGACTCGACTCATGAGGTGCTCCCCACGGCACTGCCAGCAAGACAGTGCTACTAGCTGCAACTTCTCATCAGATATATATAGATATATATATCAAAAGAGAAATATTAAATTATTATTCAGACAGAAGGCATCTCAAAGACAAGATTAATTTGGAGGACCTTAACTCTAGAAGGTGTAGATCCTCGGATCTTATGACTGAAGACGGCCAAGTCAATGAAATTTCACCGGAAAATATATATTTCTCGTAAGGGAAACATGACTAAAACTCCTCTAAAGAGAAATCAGATTACATAGGTAATAGAACAAAAGCTATAAAGGAAAAAAAAAAGGTGATAAACTAATTTACATGTAGTTGATATATATATCAAGTAACCCTCTCATATGGCTATCAGTCCTCCCTCTTTCTTTTCTTCAGATTTTTCTGTTCACCCATCAAGAATTAAACATTGACATGAGCTGATCACCGACTAAAGATGTGAACATAAATAGAACACTCACGTTCTGTGCAAAACAAAAAGAGACATATTTAAAGAGGACACTTTTAGTACTCTCTCTCTCTCTCTCTCTCTCTCTCCCTTTGTGGGGCACAAATCACATGCACAAAGGAATAGAACCTTCTGTTGTTGTACAAGGGCCACGGGGTACGTGTGCCATTTGCCAACCATCCATATATACGAGCTAGGGGAGAACCTTGGAAATTAATGATAAGACCTTGGGGCTCCTTTTAAAGGACGGTCAGTTTCCGGACTGAGACCGGTTTAATTAGGGGTAGCTTGGCACCATTAATTATTGGGTCGATTGAGCACTACTCTCCCAGCTCATCTAAAACAAAAAATAGAAAAAATGAAAGAAAAAAAATTAAATTTTAAAACGGCAGCCGGGTGCCGACAATCGCACCCGACAGTTTAATTGATTAATTTGATTTGATTTTTCCATTTGAACCAAATAGTAAAGAGTTCTAGAACGAAGACCGCGGGTATTGGAAAAAAAAATGGGCAGAAAAAGGGGGAGAAAGTGGAAGGGGGACTTTTGTTGGGTTGCACCGGATGGGAATGGGGGGAGAGGAAGCTGGGAGATTGGAGCTTCTCCAAACATTTTCTCATAGAACATGATCATACCCAGCTCCATAGCCCTCCTCTGAATTAAAAAATGTGTCTGTACTGTGTTTACCAGCTGGTTGCAGCGGCATGATCAGCTGAGATGAAATTTTCATTGATCAGGCTTACCTTGCGAAGTTTCTCGAAGAACCTTTGACCCAGCGAGGCTATGGCCGCCGGCGACGGCGCCGTAGTACACCGACGGTGCTGCTTCCCTTCGTCCTTCTCCTCCTCGTTGTTCTGAACGTGCCCTCCTTTACCAGCTGCCTTCTCGTGTAGTACTCTTCCGGCTGCCTGCGGCCCGCGATCGTCGCCGGCTTTCTTCCCCAGTGCCAGCTCCTCCGAGGGAGCGTCCACGGGCACCGTCTTCTTCTTCTTCTGCTGCTTCTTCCGGAACTTGGACCAGGTGAACCAGGAAGACCTCCGGCCCCGCTGGTCGACGGGGTGCCCGGCGCCGTCGGAGTCGGCGACTGGGGAGCTCCCGAAGCAGGATTGGAGCCCCCCCAAGCAGCCCCCCCGCCTCCCCTTGCGGTGCCCTGCCGGCATGGGCTTGTGCGGTGACGGCAGCAGCGGGGGCGACCTCCCTGGGGGGAAGGCGGTGGCTGTCATAAAGACTGAAGGAACGAGAGAAGGCCCGTCTGTGTGTGGCTTCCTTTAGCTTTCTTCAACCACTTAATTAATCAAGCAGGTGAAAAAAGTGACCAGCTGCACCCCAATTTCTCTTCTACTGGTGCGAAAGAAAGATCATCAGGTGTTACTTGGGGACATGGGCATGGTGAGAACATGAGAGAGAGCTAGAGAGAGAGACACAGAGAGAGATACGGAGAGAGAGAGAGAGACAGCTAGAGAGAGAGATAGGAGTGGTGGGAGGGCAGTTTGATTGAGGTTTGGTATGGCTCTATTGGTGGAAAGACTTGGCTTAACCATGACAATTTATATCTATACATGGAGAATACTGCTCAGCATGGTCTTCTTCCCCACCCCCACCCCTCTGGGTTGCTTCCTACACGTCCTCAACTCTCTCTCTCTCTCTCTCTCTCTCTCTCTATTTATTTATCTATCTATCTATCTCTATCTCCATCTATCTATCTATGTTTTGGGTGCTTCGTCTAAATTTTGTATATGCCATTGAAGGTTAAAAGGGTGGAGAAAGGTGGAATCAGATATATGACTTAGAAATTTCCTGACCGCGTCAAGAGGGAGGGGGCCATGACGTACGGGGCATCCTATTCCCCCCCTCCTATTATGTTTACCGGGGCGTTGTCCAAGTTAACGCGTCTGGAAGTAGAGCTTCTAATTTGTTTCTAACTTTGTTTTAAGTATGATATATATGAGTGTGGGGACCTAATAAGTGGACCGAGGACCCCTCGCCATGCAGCGTTGCATGCCTAGCTCCCCTTGGCTCTGTGCGGGGTGGGGGCCGGGTTCGGTTCTTGTGCACATCTTCCAAATCTCATGAGAGATTTAATTAATTAATTAGGTCGTCCCGATCACATAAGAAAAAGGTGAAATCTATATGATGCCAGTTTTTAAAGTGCGTTTGAAAAAAAAGATTCCTTTTTAACAAATCAGAAGGCCTGGGGTTTTGTTTGTCTTAATTTGTTGGACCATAATTTTTTTTTGTTAAAAGGTTATTTAATTAGTTGAGTTAACGCAGAAACACTAATTTTGGATTTTCTTTTCTAGAATTGAAATAAGACACTGCATGTTGGTTTATCATGTGAGAGGAGGCCGGGTACATATTTGCACCTTTTCTTTTTTCACAAATTTAAACTTTTTTTTTCTGTTTTCTCCTAGATTTCACACCCACACTCCGACAGATGTAATTGCAAAGAAGGAATGGAGTTATCTCACCAAGTCGTAATTTTGCATGTTTTCTGAACTTCCTCTCACCCAAATCTGATCATTCAACACATTTGTGGCCTTTTTTAAAACCTTAAAATTATGCATGATGAGAGAGAGGGTTGGGTCGTTGGTGGGGACTTCTCGCTTGACCTCCAGCAAAGTTCAAATAATTCGATCCATCTTCAACATATATATTTTTCATAAATTCTACATTTTCCTCCTAAACATGTCAAAGAGAGAAGAGACTGATATATATATATATAATATATATATATATATATATATATATTATGGTGGCACATTTTTTGCTACTCAATTTATCATTTTCATCTTAATTATACATCCAATCGCGTGACTAGACAGTAGAGAAACAGACAATCCAAGTCTAGTTTTTCCAACTTCGTTTTAATGTTTAAGTCAGATGACAAATCAAGAATATTATAAAATCGACGAAAACAAAGTGTGGCTATGCAAAATTTCTTCAAAAAGGGGAAAAAATGCCACAGATTTAAATTTTCATATAATAAATGGTTTGATATATATATATATATATATATATATATTCATATAATATAAAGATATATCCGGACGGGGCTGACCAATCAATACATGTCATATAAGAGAGGTATATCCTACATCAGGGACAACATCACGACAGATGCAGAAATTTTATCCAGTGGGGTACGTCACTCAAATTATATTTAATATTTATATATTTATTAAAAATAATATAAATAAATATTTAGAATAAAAATATTTCGATGACAATGAGACAATTTTTTTATTGGGGTCCGGAGGGCGCGGCGGCGAGAGCTAACCGGCGACCGCTGAGGCAAGGAGAGCCAAGGTCGACTTCGACTTTCGGGACTTTCTTTCTGCTTCCGCCGTGCGGAGCAAGAGGCACGCACGGGCAGGGACAAGGCGAAGCAGAGGTAGGGTAAATTGGCAAAAGAATTTTTTTTATTTTAGGACTTGAATCGATTCACCTTCGGATGATTCAGTGGGGTCCCCTTCACAAAAAGAATTTAAACACCTGCAACGCCCATGGTCATTTGGGGAAAAAAAAATTTTGCGTCCGTCCATGTCCTACATCTCTTATAATAAATATTTCTCATGTATTATATCTATCTATACTAATATTATAATTCTCAGTTTTGGGGCTGCCACGTGGCAACACCAGGACAAACCTATTCCCGCCAAAACTCACAAATACATCTCCTACCTCACTCCTTTAATGCACCTATTTTAATAAGGCAAGTCTCTCACCTAAAGTTGTGAAGAAACTTTCTAAACTCGGCATGTTCAATCTTGCACAATTTTTTTTAAAAAAATTACAGTTTTATACCACTAAAAAATGACTACCCATTATAGTTTTTAAAATCTTACTAAATCTTTCAAAGCAAATCTAAAAATACCAATGGAGACAATTACTTGCAGTTTTATACCACTAAGAAATGACTATCCGTAATAATTTTATATCACTTTATAATTTTTTAAATCTTACTAATATATATATATATAAATTAAGATATATTTAAATCTAAAAACTTTCCGTGCATCGCACGGGTAGTTATCTAGTATATAAATATATCTATACTATTATAATAAAACTCAGTCTTAAAGTACACGTGGCAGCATCAGAATTTTTCTTTTTCCGCCCAAACTGAGATATGTGATACCGCCTAAAACTATCTCCCTTCTTCTTTCTCTCCATTTTTGTATTTCTTTCTCTCTTTAGGTGCTGCCACTGCAAGCAACAAATTCAGCGGGATTTAAAATTCAAATTCTCTCACTTTCTTCATTTGGCCCGTCCTTGACAAAAAATATATTTTTTATCCAATCCGCCACCCCCCATCTAAAAATATAAGCACTCGCCTCCATTATAATATGCATCTCTCATATTTGATCTATTTAGTATTCCGCATGAAAATTAAGTTTTTTTTTCTTTTATATAATACTCCTCTATTATTATTAATAACAATCATATCAAATCTAATTTATAAAATTATTATAATTAAATATATATTTAGAAAAAATCGGTGCAACGCACGAGTAGAATTCTAGTATATATATATATATATATATATCACTCAACATAATTTTCAATTCGCCCTGTCCCGAATGGGAAGAAGATTAATTAGGCAGATGGTAGGATCTTAGAAGTCACACGTGCTATACATCAAAATTTTAATCCCATGACAGCATGGTCAGAGGTCAATGTGGACATTGTCACATGTTTGCCTGCCCTCCAAGCTTTCATCACGTGAGAAGCCCGGGCGGCGGGGGGTGTGCGGGATGGGTGGCGTAGGCACGAGAGTCATATCTTTGTTATATTATCTTGGTCTAGAATCCCAAGAACTTGTTCTGATTGTTCTTGGTTTAATTATGCATTAAGGATGTAAGATTAATTACAAGTAGCAATTCGTTAATCATCTCAGCTTATTAGCATCTAGAAGTCACTTAGGTTTGATGTGAAATATCTTGATAAATTATCAGAGAAAATGCCGGTTTATGATAGATATGTTCTGTACTTCACGTCCAAATTAATCAAACAAGCTTTGGTGATATATTTCTTAATAAAGCCTCACGTAGGATAAGTTAGAAAATACGTTTCTTAATAAAAGTAAAAAGTTCATGTTAAAATTAAGAATCGAGAGCATATGACACTTTTTGTTGAAAAGAACCAATAAGTCTTCAAAAAATATGTTATGCTGAAATATTAATAAAGGTGGTATATATATTAGCATTCCTCGTAATCATAATTTATCGTATCGCGTGAATCGACTGTGCGTATTTTTCATGGTACGGTATGGTATTATATCGGTCCGTGTACCGTTAAGATACGGTGAGAAAGAGACCCGTTAAAATTTATTTTTTTTATAGCTTGATCAATATGTAAAATAAATAGACTTCAAAAGAAAATGAACAAAATATAAGAACATCATATAAAAATTAAAAATTATAAGAAACTCAATTTAATCATTCAAATCACCTCAACATAATCATCTCGTGATCTATGTCGTCCTGGATATACGCACTTCGACAGAGATAACATCTGGTTCCAAAAGTTAATTTTTATGTTATTTTTATATATTTAAAAATTATAAATAAAAATAATTAGTTGATCTTAAAAAATCAATAAATTAATAAATTACTAAATAATGAGGACTGTAACAATATAATAACATTACTGTAGCACTATAATAACTGTGTGAGAAGAATTTTATTTATAATAATAACATATTAAATAAAATATAATATTAATGTGTATCAACCATGCCACGGTACGATATGCCCTTGACGGCATCGCCAACCTTACTCAAAACTAATGTATCATCAAACATATACTGAAACTTCTAGGAATCATGAAGATCAGTTGTGCTAAGAAATAAGATACTGAGACCTACATCATGAACAAGGAAACACATTTTGTTGGGTTCTCTCTCTCTCTCTCTCTCTTATATATATATATAATATATATATATATAACATAATACTAACATTTATTTCTTTCACGGACAAAAGGATCAACTTGTCCACCTTCCCAGCTGGGGAGGGTTTGCGTGAGAGACTTCCAAATTTTGGAATCAATTTAAAGTGGATGTATAGATACTTGGTTCACAAGTTTCCTGTCCAAAGTCCATACATCTTCCATTTTGACTATTAGATCGATCAAGCCTGTGGATAAAAAGCCAACGCGCATACATATGCAAATTACATATATGCCACTGTCTTTTTATTTGTTTGCCTGCTCGTTCGTGATCTCTTCGTTTGTTTGCTTGCGTGTAGGATGACTAATCTGATCTTCTTGGAAGATTCCAACCAAATAGATTTTTAAGGTTTTGGGTCAAGTATATATCCTGGGTGAGACTAATCTTGTACATCTGAAATCCAAATGGGACTCATATGGGCTACTTTCTTAATTATTCTAATAAAGTGCTGTGAAGATTTTCTAATTAAGATTAATATTACCTAACCTTATTAAGATCAAGTTGGACTTCTCCTTGTTGTGAAAGTTTCCATGCAACTTGTTCCCCATGCCAAGAAGAATAGTACTACAGGGAACTGGTATATGAACTCACTCTTTTTTTGGCACCAAATTAATTTGACTCAAGCCAATAAACAAGTGCCACATCATGTGTCAGAAAAAAAACGTAATGAACACTTCAAAATGGAGAGAGCACTTGCTGTGAGTGTTTATTGGTGTACATGTTAAGAGTGGTCTCAAAGAAGTGAGTTATTAAACCTTTTTTCTAAAACTATAATTATATGGGTAAATTAATTAGGAGTCTCTAACAAATATTTGACTTATTTTATAGTCTCTGATAGAGTTATAACTCATTACAGTAAGTGTTATCTTCTGTTACAGTATACGTTAAATCATATTACAGTAAAGATCTCTCTATTACGGTCAAAGACTTTTAATTAATTTTTTCTAATTATATTGATGCCATCATCAAGGGGGCCAATTGATCAGTGATGTGGGGGTTCATCAAACAATTTAACCACCGAGAAGCGCCTGGTTCAATGATGCTGATGGTGTTTTAGTTTTATGAGTAACATATATTTTAACAGGAATACATGTGTAAGGTAAAACAAGACAGACATATTAAGTTAATTAGGTGAAGAAACAAGAGCACATAATTGGTAGAGTCCTTGTCAATATCATATATGAACATATCAGTCGTTGATGGCGATGGGATGTTAAAACTAAGAATAGGATGATTAGATATAAATACCACATGTGTGGATCTAACTGGTGGTACATTAAAATACATGTAAAATACATGGTAAAACTCTGATGCAGTGCATTGATTCAAGCCATTAAAGAGCTGACACAAGATGGCTCATTTCTTATATATATACCTCTATTAATTAGTTATCATGCTTCTATCATTCATGAATTTTTCAAAACAGTTGGAGTTCAGTGCACTTTGGCTCTTGTATCACTAACTTATATATATTGCAAAAGTTGTTCATAAATGTAGAAACATAAAAAGATATATCCTTGGGGCATGTAATCTCTAGTAAGATCGCTAAGGTCGGACGGATATTATCGTATCAGGGAAAATTTGATCCTTTGATATGGTCGGCATGGTATGTATAAATAAATATTTTTTATTCTAAAATATTGTTGGGGGGAAGGTTTAGTATGACATGATATACCCCGTACCATACAATACTAGAAAAAAATTGGGTTAATTGAGTCATTTGATACGTCCAACCTTAAAAGTTGCTAGGATGTATCAAGGATATTCTCGACAATTCATAAAAAATGAGGGTTAATGTAAAGATAAGAACATCTAATGTCACATATGAAAATTTTACAAAAATCCAGCTGTCCAGTTTGTTGATACAAGGAATTTTTGTTTGGTACTTGAAGTGAAAAATGGATTGGTACGAACATGTGTAAGATCTTTTGTTCCACATATATATGATCTCTCTCACTCTCTCTCTTTTTCAAAAGATATGTGTATTAATAGAGGAGACAAGACATTTGCACTGTTGATTGATGGGAGGTACAATTCTAACTAAACCATGCTAAATCAAAGTTAGACAGTTGGTCGAAAGGGATTGCTTTGGGCTCTTCTTTTTAATTTCGCTTTCAAACCTTGCAAATATGTCTTTTTTTTTCCATGAAAGAGACCAAGTTGTTTTATCTTTTGCCTTCTCAAAGGTGTGCATGTGACAAAGTCACAAAATCCTGCTCTGATCCGATTGGTGTCAGCTTTGTTATTTGCGTGCCGCATATGAAGTTTTTTCTTGCATGCCCCTCTTTTTAAGGAACATTTACCAATATTAATCCCTCACACATGTAAAAAAAAATAAAATTATACTTTATTAAAAAAATTACAATTTCCATAACTTATGAGTTCAATGATCATTTATAGGCAGCTACATATGGATTCTTCATAGATTACATATAGAGAGGTTCATGAACTTGGACTAATTTGTTCACAAAGGGAAAAGCCGTGAGCTACGTACAAGAAAGAACCCTTAATCAAAAAGAAGTATTGCGAGAGAACATATGTAAAACCTTCCTACTTTCCCATATGATAAAGAAGTGCCCATTGATCTTCTTCTGTATCATTGGGACTCCTCGGAAGAGGGCTACCTAGTAGAGCCAGAATGGACACTTAGGTGGTTTTTGATAATATTTAATATTTTAATTTAAAAATTTATTATTTATTTATTTTTAAATATGAAATTAAAAAATTTAATATATATGTATAAGATATTCATTAAAAAGTGTTTGATAATCAATTTAAATAACATCTGAATTGTGGCATAGTTGATTAAAATTATACATTTTTATTGAGTAGGTCTTTAGTTCAAAACTAAAAGTCAGCAAAATATTTTTTTGCCGAGTCGTCGGATTTCGACGGTACTCTGTAACGATCGCCGAATTCTGGCAATGTCGTTGATCGGCGAGCTGGTGCCGAAATTCGACGGTAGTCGCTAGTGGTCGTCAGATTCCAGCTAATGCCGCTAGCTGACATTGGATTCCTACGACCGTTGGTGGCCAGTGGTGGTAGCTGGAATCTGACGATGACCGCCGACAATCGTCAGAATTTGGTGAATATCTTCGACCGTCGTCGGGATATGGCAAGAGGCTCCAATGACGGTCCTCTGAGTTGAAAAAATTGACGGTCTGAAAAAAAAGTGATTTCCCTTAACTTAAAAATTAAAAGATTTTTCAGATTTAAGTGATTAAATCATATATTATTTCAAATATTTTATCAAATAATTTGAAACCTTAAAAATTAACTATTTCAGATGTAGATGCTCATTAAGAGTTATCAAACATGTCCTTAGACAGACTATCTGTTGTAAAAACTTACAATAATAACGACGTAAGAAAGTAATTTTATTAGTTAAAAGTAGATTTTTTTTCTCTCTTCTCCAATTAATAGGGTTATTTTTTTACAATCTATATCATCATTCTTACAATATTTGTCCTGTAATAAGTATTTTTTTAAAAAAAATATTCCCCCCCATAAGAAGAAACCCTCTTTATCTCAAGGCTGTGCCATGGGATTTGGCCATGTTAAGCTCCCGTTGGCATGAGTTGGATCTAAGTATACTGCATTGATACGTTTCAATCTGAATGATACCTTTTAAAACATAATAAAAAGAAAAACAAAAGTAAAGAAATCAATTTGGCCATACTAGGGACTCGCCTTTCTTGACACGACAGACCCTACTTTATCGACACGAAGAAAATAATTGACCTAATTAAAGGAATATTTAGTGTTGTAACTTAAATATGTTGTGATCCCTATTTGAATTTTGATGATAACAAAAATCCGCCCTTATTGGGCTGATCTTAATTGCAAATGAGCTTGCAAGTTTATATGTGACATTTAAAATGTTGGTCCGTGTGATGTGATGGAACTTAAAATTTCAAGTGATTTTTGAGCTCTCAACATTTGTTTTTACATGATGATATATAAACGAGTTTTGCAACATTTAGTTAGATATTTCCAACAAGTTTAAGCTCATCTACAATGGGTGTATATGTGCAAAATTATCAGACTTCCAACTGAATATATTACACAGTTCTACATAGGATGTGTCGACACCTTTACCCTACCCCTTTCTTTGTAGAGATACGTTTTTTAGATAGTTTTCTTACACTACAAGAAAAAGCGGACATAGCGACCGAATTTGCGACCGAATATGTCGGTCGCACATTTGTCTCAAATAGCGACCAAATAGCGACCGATAAAATCGGTCGCATGTGTGAGACTGATATTGCGACCGATTTTAGTGCGGTCTCTGATGCCCTACTTTTAGCCCGCGACCAACTTCCCCCCGCCGTGACCAACTCTTTCCCCCTCTCTGCTAGTGCCGTCGCCGCCGCGTGCTGCCATCGCCGCCGACGCCCCGCCTGCTCGCCGTGGACGCCCCGCCCGCTCGCCGTGGACGCCCCGCCCGCTCGCCGCCGCTGCGCCTGCTCGCCGCCGCCTGCTCCCGTCCTCCCGCCGTGGACGCCCCCGCCCCCCCGCCGGCTTCACCGGTAAGCCTCTCTCTCTCTCTCTCCTCCTCTCTCTCTCTCTCCTCCTCTCTCTCTCCTCTCTCTCTCTCTCTCTCTCTCTCTGTAGGCGCCCCCCTTTACCCAGCTCCTAGCTCCCCCGCCCCCCTCCCCCTTACCCAGCTCCCCCCCCATCCCTCTACTGTGCTCCCCCCTCTCCCTTACATAGCTCCCCTGCCTCCCCCCCCCAACCCCCCTGCACAGCCCCCCCCCCCCCCCCCCACACTCGCCGCCCCTCACCCCTGGGCAGCACCCCCCTCCCCCTGCGTCCCTTCCCCCACCCCTCCACTGCACAGCACCCCCCCCACTCTCCGCCCCTCCCCCCTGGGCAGCCACCCCCCTCCCCCTGCTCCCTTCCCCCACCCCTCCACTGCACAGCACCCCCCCCCCACTCGCCGCCCCTCCCCCCTGGGCAGCACCCCCCTCCCCCTGCTTCCCTTCCCCCACCCCTCCACTGCACAGCACCCCCCCCACTCGCCGCCCCTCCCCCCCGGGCAACGCCCCCCTCCCCCAGCTTACCTTCCCCCACCCCCTGACCGCGCAGCCCCCCCTCCCCTTGCTTCCCTTCCCCCACCCCCCCACTGCAGTCATAATCCCTTGTAGAGAAATAATGTTGTGCTTAGGAAGAGCTTGTTGATCACATAATTAGATGTCTCCTAATGAATATGGTGAAAGTAGTTGTGTAGCCTTCTTCTTAATTTCTTGGTTTCATTTTCTTGGTAAAGCTTTTGTGCTTATACATGAGGCAGGAATGTTCAATGAGAGATGAACAATCCTCTTGTCATAGTATACAACATTATGATTGTTAAGCCTGCCTACACCCTCTCCATATATAAGGTTACACTTGTTACAAATTTACAATGCATTTCTGAAAAAAGAAGTCTGCACATGATTGTGCTTGAACCAAGAGAAGTTGACTAAACATTATTCCTTTAATTACAAAGGCTGCAGGAGTCTGCAGCTTCAAAACACAGCTGAGTCCCTCACTTTTTGTTTTAGTATGTTTCTTTGTAAAATGAATACAGGACAAAAGTACCATCTGAATGAGGTTAAAGACAATAAAAGGACAAACAGCTCATGTTTTGAGCTGCTGTCTCTTATTTTTGAGCCACTATGTTCTGCACTTCCCTTAAATTGAGCATAGATGTGTAGCTCACCTTGTTCAAGCTGGATAAAAGGTGAGCCATGGTCTGCCCATTAGTAAAGACATCAGGAACTTGACCTTGTGATTTAGCATAGCACAAACAAATCTCTATATGTTTTGTTTTATCATGCTGGATGGAATTGCTGACCATAGATAGCGTCCTTGTTATCATGATATATCCTCAAAGGAACATGAACTTGACCTCCAAGATCTTGCAATGGAAACTTTTGGTCATAGCATTTGTGTCACATGATAGGCTGTAATCCTTGCCAGGAGAAGATTGGATGTAACTCAAGATACACTCAACCCTCATGTGTGGCACTTGAGGAGCATGCATAAAGTAACTGACAATGTGAAAAACATAGGCTAAATCAGATCCAATAAGGCCAGCAGTAAATCTATGTCCCACCAAGCTTTGGTACTTGCCTTTATCTGCATCATACAAGGCTTCACCTTCTGCATCACAAATCCCATGGATCACTTCAATGGGTGTATATGCTAGTTTACACCCTATTTTGCCAATTTCTTTCACTAAGTAAAGTGCATATTTCCTCTGATAACATTACTCTTTAAGCATTTAATTTGTCAATTTCATCTTTGTTGTCACATGAAATTAATGATCAGGGTTCGCATTGAACGATCAAGGTACATCGGGATCTCGATCCTCCCCTTTTGCATCGAACGTACAAGAGTGATATGAAATGTAGAGGTCCTAGAGAGGTGGCACCTCACAAGCATATTATGCATGGTAGCTTAATTAAGATACTCCTTTAACATGCCATGGTTATGTATTTAAGGCAGGCCGGCACACATCAATTCACGTACGTCAGTTAGATATGCACTCATGAAAATGCTCTCTCCATCATGCATGTTATGCCATGCCATTGATTGCTCTTATGAATGTTGGATGTTAAAACAAAATCTATATTTTCATCATCTACATGTATGCTAATTGCACATGTTATGGTGCTTTTGTAAATTTCACATGTTATATTGTGCTTGTTGATATGTATAGAGTTTTTAGAATACTTATTTTTGTGCTTTTAGAATGTGTTATTATCTTGTCAATAATCAATTAGTTGGGTGTTGTATGTGAGCTGAGATGCGTGGGTGCAACCTAACATTGCACGCATCTTAGGAGAGCGTGTTAAGCCCGTGTCAATCAACCTACCCGTTCAAGACTTTGGGATTGATGTGCACGTTCTCATTTTGAATGATGAGAACGTATATCTAACTCAAAGTCTTGAATTGTCCCGTTTGGACAGTCTGTGAATATTTGATCGCACTTAGGTGGTTAATTACTATATGTGTTTGTGTTGTTTGTTAAAAATTTTGGTTGCGTCTTCTCACTCCTCTCTGATATACCTTTATTGATTTTGATTATTTTCTTAACCACTTATTAGTAAGTGTTTAAGAAAATTTCTTAATCAATAAATATTTTGTGGTATATCGGAGAGGTGGGGGAGATGCTGCCGAAATTTTTAGCAAATAACACAACACATATAGTAATTAATCGTGCGATCAAACCTTCACAGATGGGTTAAAAAGTGAAAATCTAAATGATATTTCCTTCCTATTTAAAATGGCAGAGATGGACGATGTGAGGAAAGGGTTGGACTTTTTATTTTGTTAGACATGTTAAAGTTTTGTGTGTTTACATTTCATTCGCACAGGGAAAATGTCGGAAGATCGTTCAGGATGTACCGTAGAGTAGTTGATCAGGTGGTGTCTACGGAATTTAAAAATGGAGTTGAGAGATTCATTCAGTTTGCTTTGAGAAATCCTATTCAAGCTGTAGATTGTGAGGGTCGTATCCGATGTCCTTGTGCAGTCTGTAAGAATTTGAAGTGGCTGACAACATGGGATGTACAACGTCATTTATACAGAAAGGGGTTTGTTAAAGATTATGCAAACTGGATATGTCATGGTGAAACATTGTGGTCCTTCCAGCCTGCCGAGCCTGCCAATGTTGGAAGTGGAAGTTCATATGTTGATATGGTCATAGATGCTGCTGGTCCAGGATTCAATGTTCATGAGGAGCATGTACACGATGAAGAACCGCCAAACAAGACAGCTGAAAGATTTTATCAGCTACTCAAGATGCTGATGAGCCATTGTGGAATGGATGTCAAAATCACTCTCGACTGTCTGCGGTGTCACAATTATTGAACTTGAAATCTGAATTTCACATCAGTGAGATTTGTTTTGATCGTTTGTTACTGATTATCAAAAGTATTTGCCACAAGATGAGAAGTTACCTGAAATTTTTTATCGTGCAAAGAAGATGGTCACTGACTTAGGGCTTGGATATGAGAAAATAGATGCATGTCCTAATCATTGCATGCTATATTATAATGAGGATAAAAGTAAGGTATCATGTTCCATATGTGGTCATGATAGATTCAAGCCTAAGAAAGGGGACAATTCAAAGCAAAAAGATATACCATATATGTCATTGCGGTATTTTCCTATTGCACCGAGATTAATGCAGAGAATGTATATGTCACCAAAGATAGCTCAACATATGAGATGGCATGCGGAAAGAGTACGTCGACAACATAATGTAATCACTCATCCTGCAGATGCCGAAGCTTGGAGTCACTTTAACTGTGCTCACCCTACTTTCTCAAAAGAGTCGCGTAATGTAAGACTGGGTTTATGTACTGATGGATTCAATCCATTTGGAGGTTCAGTGACTTCCTACTCTTGCTGGCCAGTTTTCGTGACACCATACAATCTTCCGCCAAATATGTGCATGAAACGAGAGCATTTATTTCTATCATTATTGATCCCTGGTCCAAAAATCCTGGAAAAAAACTAGACATATATCTCAGGCCGTTGATTGATGAGTTGAAATTGTTATGGACCGATGGGGTTACTACTTATGATGCATCCAGAAAGCAAAATTTCACTATGAAGGCTGCATTGATGTGGACAATAAATGACTTTCCTGCATATGGAATGTTATCTGGCTGGAGCACCCATGAAAACTAGCATGTCCTTACTGTATGGACAGTTCCAAATCATTTGTACTTAAGCATGGTGGCAAGTCATGCTGGTTTGATTGTCATTGACAATTTCTACAAAGGGACCATCCGTTTAGAAGGCAAAAAGATGCATTCTAAAGAAAAAATTGAATTGGAAGAAGCTGATTTTGAACGGTTGTCTGGTCCACATTTAGCAGCAAGGGTACAAACTTACCAGATATAACACAATTGTCGAGCAGCACAAGACATCTCCCTGGATTTGGGAAGGATCACAACTGGGTCAAAAAAAGTATCTTCTGGGAATTGCCTTATTGGTCAACTCTTCTTATACGACATAACCTCGACGTCATGCATGTGGAGAAGAATGTCTTTGATAATGTGTTCAACACCATATGGACATAAAAGGCAAAACAAAGGACAATGTGAATGCTCGTTTAGACTTGAAAATACATTGTAAACGTCCAGAACTGTAACTTCTTGATAGAAATGGTACAACAGTTAAACCGAAAGCATTTACGCCCTTGGAGCTGCACAGATTAAAGAAGTATGCTTTTGGCTAAAACAATGAGATTTCCAGATGGTTATGTGTCCAACATTGCTCGTTGCGTGAATACAAATGAGGGGAAATATATGGAATGAAAAGTCATGACTGTCATGTGTTCATGCAGAGGTTGTTACCTATTGTATTTCGTGATATGCTGCCGAAGCCGATATGGGGAGTAGTGACTGAGTTAAGTCAGTTTTTTTAAAATTTTATGTACATCAGAGCTCAGGTATGAAGATGTGGAAACTATTGAACAGAATGTGATCACGACAGTTTGTAGATTGGAAAGATATTTCCACCCTCATTCTTTGATTCAATGGAGCACCTGCTTATACACTTACCATATGAGGCTAAAGTAGGAGGGCCAGTACAATTTAGATGATGTCCATTTGAGAGGTAATTATATATATTTTCTCCTCATAATTCAATATCTTTTGATGTGTTTTCATTATCCTATGAACATTCTGGTAGGTGCATGCATGAATTGAAAATGAAAGTTCGCAACAAGGCAAAAGTAGAGGGTTCCATTGCGGAGGCGTACATTATGGAAGAAATATCAAATTTCTGTTCAATGTACTTTGAACCTGAGATACAAACTCGTCGTACTCGGCCACCACGTAATGATGATGGAGGAGACTCCTTTCACTCTGATCGGCTCTCTATATTTAAGTATCCTGGACGTGCGTATGGACGTTCTTCGTGTCGGATGCTAAATGATAGAGAATTGCACTATGCAGAAATTACATCCTTTTAAATTGTATGGAGGTTGAATCTTATGTTGCGTAAGTTCTCTGCTCACATTACGTTTATGTCCATAACTTGTTAATTTTCATTCCATCTATAATGCTCCAATGTTCATAATACAGACAATTGACTCAGAATTAATCCAAAGATGTCCATATCTCTCTGACATGGAGGTTGAAAAAGAACGAGAAAAATCATTGGCTTCTTGGCTGAAATATCGTGTAAGTATTATTACTAATCTTTCTCCTTGTTAGGCCAATTTATGACTAATTCTGACTAGTGTGCTCTCCATATGTAGGTTGAAAATGGTTTTATTACTGATCAAAGAATTCGAGAGATCAGTTATGGCCCATCGAAAGTTGCACGTACATATCCAGCATTTATTGTGAATGGGTATAGATTTCACACTAGACAATATGGGCAGAATAAATCAACAATGAACAGCGGGGTATGTGTGAAAGGAAGTACATATAATGAAAATGAATGTGATTATTATGGTATTATTGAGGAGATCTTAGAATTGCAATATCTCGGAGATGACAACCATATATTTCTGTTCAAGTGTCATTGGTTTGATCCAAATTCTGTTCGAAATGACACAACATATGGGATTGTCGATATCAGACATAAATCCAAATTGAATACTTATGATCCATTCATTTTGGCCGCACAAGCCCAGCAGGTCTATTATACAAAGTATCCATCGTCTAGAAATAAAGAAAGAAATGATTGGTGGGCAGTTTGCAAGGTTAAGACAAGGCTTTTCCCGGATTATGAGTTGGATTTGACTGAAACAGTAGAGTTGGATGTGAATGCCGAATTCTTTCAATCAGATTTGGGTGATGATGTAGAGTTGCCTGCTTCTAGTGATGAATCTGTGGAGGCACTGTCTTTATCTAAAGAGAATGAAGTGGAAGAAGTCGAACCAGAACAACTTGAAATACAGTTGGGGGACTCCGATGAGGAGGAATATATTAGTGATCAAAATGAATCTGATAATGAAGATGTGAATGCTGAATTTGATATATCCCCAACATCTGAAGATGAAATGGAGAATGTTTGATTAATGGTATACAATTTTACCTAAAGAAGGGTACTCTGTAATTTTAATACTCCCGTGTCTGCCCATTTTTCTTCCACTATTTGATGAATATGCATGTATTTTATTACCAGTTGAAGATATGGTTCGAGGACGGCGTGGGACTTCTTCAGGTGGGAGGGGTGAGGGTAGTGGGAGGGGAGAGGGTAGTAGGAGGAGATTTACTTCCTTTTCTACACCGCTACCACCGACCTCTGCACCGCTACCACCGGCAGTAGGTATGTATACTTTGATTTGTATGCATTGCGGTATTTATTTAATATAATTCTTTATGTCATTGTGGTAACTTATTCTTATTTTCACAGGACCCACGACCTCTGTACCGGTACCATCGACCTCTGCACCGATACCACCGACCTCTGCACCGCTACCACCGGCAGTAGGTATGTATACTTTCATGTATAATGTATTGTAGTATTTGTTTAAAATAATTCTTTATGTTTTTGTGGTATATTATTCTGATCCTTTCAGGATTCACGACCTCTGCACCGTATGTATAATGCATTGTAATATTTGTTTAAAATAATTCTTTATGTTTTTGTGGTATATTATTCTTATCCTTTCAGGATCCACGACCTCTGCACCGCTACCACCGGCAGTAGGTATGTATACTTTCATGTATAATGCATTGTAGTATTTGTTTAAAATAATTCTTTATGTTTTTGTGGTATCTTATTCTTATCTTTACAGGACCCACGACCTCTGCACTTTTACCATCTCCATCACACATGGCGAGTAGATCTACACCAGGTATGTTCATTTACATTTCTATTTTTTATAGTTTGTTTTATTTATACTATTTAATTCGTATAGTACATGCTGATGACGAGACGAGTCATCACGAGGGGGAGGGCAGTTATAATGAGACGATGCGGGCAGTGTGGATAAATGAAGGGTATGTAATGCATTATTTTTGTTATCTATTCGTCAGTGTGGTATTAATATTCTCAATTTAAGAATAAAATAGAGCCAGGCCAAGCATCACAATTTATTACAAAGACAATTCAAGCACATATTCCAGGCCCCATCCATCGCTTTTCTGATTTTCCGATGGATGTTCAGGATTTATTGTTCTCTATGTTCTTGGTATGTATCTTATTTTATCATATTAAGTCATTTTCAATTCTTATTTGAACACACTTATTGTTATGTAACATATAATTTTTTTTTTGTTAATATGTAGAAGAATCATCGATTCACGAGCATTCACATAAGTTACGTGCTAGATCTGCATGGACAAGTACTGCAAGAGCAAATTTCAAACATCTTATGTACAATGTCCGAAAAACTGCAGAAAGAGCATGTGCAAGTACAGATAAGAACGAATGGAAGGAGCATGGGCCTGTGTGGATGAGAAAGGAGTATTGGACGGAGCTGTGCGACATTTGGGGAGCGAAGAAATGGAGTGAAAATTCAAGCAAAGCAAAGCAAAATAGAGCAGCGCATCCTGAAGCGAATGTACACACGAGTGGCTCTGTCTCCTTTGCAACGCATAAAGCGAGATTGGTAAGTATACTTCTAAATTTGTGAATTTTTTTTAATCTAATAATAAACTGTGATTTATTTGAATAACAGGAAGTACAGCTCAAGCGGCCACCTCAATTTCAAGAGCTTTTTAATGAAACTCATAAGAAGAAAGGGACAAATGATTACATTAGTGAGAAAGCTCGGGAGGTAGCGGTAAGTGTATACACTAATAGTTTTCATTTATTGTGGTTAAACTGTAGAATTTTTGTTTTATTGTTTTATTTTTTGCAGGAGTCATATAGTAGAGGAATGGATGAGAGGTACGGGGATGACAATCACCGTCCAGAGTTGGATCCTGACATTTGGGTTGCAGCATCTGGGACACCCAAGAAAGGCCATGTCTATGGTTTTGGACATAGCTTGGGCACGACCAAGGTGATATCATCATGCTCGAGTTCGGTCTCACATGCGACCTCTCCATTTACCACACCAGCAGCCCCAGGTGTTTCTTCCAGTACCGGCCCGACCATGACTCCGGATATGTTTAGGGCGATCGTCAACGAGACCGTCTCTCAGAATATCTCAACCATCGTCTCTCAGACCGTCTCCCAGATGCTCGTAGAATTGGGAATTCCTGGTAATAGAGCACCTCCTGCACCTCCTGCACAGCAGCCTCCGGTAAGTATTTTATTTTATTGATTTTATATTTGTTAACTCTAAATATCATCTTACAAAATATAAGAATTTAGATTGAGGAGGGAAAAATATCACTTTCTTAACTCTCTGAACTTGGGTTTGAGGGTTCAAAATTGAAAAGAAAAGTCTAATCAATCCATCGATTGTTCCAACACGACATGGGAGGTGAAAGTACCCGTAGAAACTGACAGAGTTCAAATTGGACTCCAAATTTGAACTTCATGCTCAAATTTACATTTCTTAAGAAGAACTTATTTAATCGGGTTTAATAGGGTCAAAAATAAAAAAATAGATCTGATTAATTTGTCAATGACTCCAACACGATCGGGAAGGTGAGAGTGACTTGTAGAAACTGACGGAGTTCAAATTGGACTCCCGATATGGCTTGGGCAAACAATTTTGTATTTTCTTAACTAGTTTAGTTTCAAATCTATGAACTTGGGTTTGAGGGTCCAAAATTGAAAATAGAGGTCAAATCAATCTATCGATTGTTCCAACACGACATGGGAGGTGAAAGTAACCGTATAAATTGACAGAGTTCAAATTGGACTCCAAATTTGAACTTCATGCACAAATTTACATTTCTTAAGAAGAACTAATTTAATCGGGTTTAAGGGGGTCAAAAATATAAAAATAGGTCCGATTAATTTGTCAATGACTCCAACACGACCGGAAAGGTGAGAATGACTTGTAGAAACTGACGGAGTCCAAATTGGACTCCCGATATGGCATGGACAAACATTTTGCATTTTCTTAACTACTTTAGTTTCAAATCTATGAACTTGGGTTTGAGAGTCCGAAATTGAAAAGAAATGTCCAATCAATATATCGATTGTTTAAACACGACATGGGGGGTGAAAGTAACACGTAAAAACTGACGGAGTTCAAATTGGACTGCAATTGGACTACCGATTTGAGCAAAACGTTTAAAACTATCATTCGTCAATTTCAGTTAAATGAAAAATATCTTACTTTTCATTTTCAAGAATAATTGATTTTTTTATTAAGTACTTAATTTTAATTTTTTTAAATAATATGCAGGATTATTCGTCGCGAGATGTTGGACGAGACGACGACCAGGATGAGGATGACACATATGCGGAGGATTTGTGATTTCATTTTAGTTATGTGCATGTTGTCATTTTATTATGGATGTATGATGTTTGTGTGTTTGTATTTTATGTGATGAATTTGAGGTTTGTTATGGATGTATGATTAGTTTGTGTGTTTGTATTTTATGTGATGAATTTGAACTTTGTGGAGATTGTGATTTGTGTAGTTGATTTATTGTGGTTTTGTGGTATTGTTATTTATCAGGTGATTTATTGTTGTTTATGTAAATTTCTAAAAAAAAAAATATTGTCAAATTAGCGATCGAATAGCGACCGATAGAATTCCAACGCTGATCGGTCGCTAAAATTGGTCGCTTCACCGATAGCGACGGCCAATATTTGGTCGCTAAGTCGGTCTCTACATTAGCGACTGCCTTAGCGACCATAAATACCGGTCGCTGTTAGCGACCGTAACAGCGACCAACTATCGGTCGCTGTGGGCGACCAACCTGCGACCGAAAAGGGCGGTCTCTATTTGCGACGAAACTGCGACCGATATATTTCGGTCGCTATCAGAGACAGATTTTGCGACCGATAACAATCGGTCGCTGGATAGCGACCGATATATAACGACCGATTTGATCGGTCGCATTTCGGTGGTTAGTCGGTCGCCGATGGGTACAGCGACCGAATAGAGACCGAACATGTCGGTTGCTATTTCCGCTTTTTCTTGTAGTGTTATTTTGTTGGACTCTTGCCATCCCCACATCAAGGCTTGTGAGATTTGGTTGGAGAGGACCCTAAGTTGTCATTTGCAACGAAGAATATTAGGGTTTTGGGCGTGCTAAGAGGCAAAGAGAGAGAAATTTGTTGGACGAGATCATCTTCGATGTACATGGAGGGATCGTATCATATCAAGAAAAATCTGATCTTTCGACATGTTCGGCATGATATGCATGAACAATTATTTATTTATTTATTTATTTTTTCTATAATATTGTTAGGTGAGAGTTAGATGCATGTATAAGTTTGATATGATATGCTCTATACCATACAGAACTAGAAGAAATTCAGGTTAACCGAGTCATCCAATACATCCAACCTTAAAGGGCACTAAGATGTAACCGATATTTTCGATATTAATTCACAAAAATGAGGGTTAAAGTAAAGATAATAAGTTAATAACATCTAATGCTACATATGAAAATTTTATGAAAATCCACCTATCCAATTTGTTGATACAAGTAATTTTTGTTTAGCACTTGAAGTTAAAAATGGATTGGTACGAATAAGTGTGTTTGATCTTTTGTTCCATATGATCTCTCTCTCTCTTTCCAAAAGAGATATGTATTAATAAAGGAAGACAAGATGCTTGCACCAGTTGATTGATGGGTAGGTACCATTCTAACGACCGGGTGGATGAGAGTAACATGTGGGAACTGACGGAATGCTAATCGGATTTCCGATTTGAGTTCGGCGCTCAAATCACTAATCTTAAAAAAAATCCAAATAAAAATAATCAGAACACGCAACTCGGGTGTCCAAAATCTGAAATAGAGATCTGATTGGCGTGTCGTTCGTTCCGACACGACCAAGTGGGTGGGAGTGACATGTGAGAATTGACAGAATCCTAATCGGATTCTCAGTTTGGGTTCGGTGCTCAAACCACTAATCTTAGAAAAAACTCAAATGAAAAGGATCAGAACATGCAATCTGGTGGTCTAAAATCTGAAATAAGGATCCGAACGACGTGTTGTTCACTCCGATAAGACCAAGTGGGTGAGAGTGACGTGTGGGAATTGGCAGAATCCTAATCGGATTCTCGATTTGGGTTCGGTGCTCAAATATTTAACCACTAATCTTAAAAAAATACAAGTGTAAAGGATCAGAAATATTTTCTAATTACACTTAGTGAATATTCATATATTCTGAATTTAAATTTTTAAAAATAATGTGTATATATTAGTTTTATTTATGTTTCTAATATTTATTTTTATAATATAGGATCTTCCAACACCCAACGATCATGAGGCGGGGAGAGAGAACGATCTAGCAGATCTTTCTTGAATTTTTATTTGTTATTATTGTGGATGTTCATATTTGTTGTGATTGATGATTTTATATTAATTTTTATTTATTGTGGATGTTCCTATGAATATTATTTTTAGCAGATTTTTCAATTTATCATTGTTATTTAATTATATTTTAAAAAATAATAAAAAGATTATTTTCGACGGATAATTTTCATCAAAAACAATGTCGGTAGACATGATTTTCGACGGAAAGTATCTGTTGGCAAAATTGTCAGACTTTCTGACAGATTATCGATGGATATTTTCCGTCAGAAGCTTCCTACTTCTGACACTCTTGTATGTCGGCCAAGGTTTTGGAAGTTCCGACGGATGTTCTGACCGAGTTCTTTGTCGGAATTTACCGATGGATTTTTTTCATCGGTAAATTGGTCGGAAGAATTATTTTCTGACAGATATTTTCGACAATTATTTCTGTCAGAAATACCGACAGATTTACTGATGAATTTTGTTGTTGTCAGTAATTTTTTATGCTTTTTTTTTCGACGGAGTGTTTTGGACGATCAGTCGCCGAAAAGTGGTTGGAAAATTATTTTCCGACAGATTTTCGATGGAAGGTTGCCGTTGGAAATATCGCTTTTTCTTGTTGTGTGGCCATGCTAGGGACTCGCCTCTCCTGACACGACAAACCCTGCTTTACCTACACTAAGAAAATAATTGACCTAATTGAAGGACTATTTAGTGTTGTAACTTAAATATATTGTGATCCCTATTTGAATTTTGATGATAATAAAAATCCACTCTTATTGGGCCGATCTTAATTGCAAATGGGCTTGCAAGTTTATATGTGACATTTCAAGTTGTGATGTGACGAAAGTTAAAATTTCAAGTGATTTTTGAGCTCTCAACATTTGTTTTTCATGATGATATATAAACAAGTTTTGTAACATTTAGTTAGATATTTCCAACAAGTTTAAGGTCATGTACAATGAGTGTGTATGTGTAAAGTTATCAGACATCCAACTGAATATATTACACAGTTCTACGTAGGCAGTGTCGACACCTTTACTCTACCCCTTTCTTCGTAGAGATCTGATTTTTAGATAGTTTCCTTATTTTGTTGGACTCTTGCCATTCCCACATCAAGGCTTGTGAGATTTGGTTGGAGAGGACTCTAAGCTGTCATTTGCGACGAAGAATACTAGGGTTTTGGGTGTGTTAAGAGGCAAAGAGAGAGAATTTTATTGGACGAGATCATCTTCAATGTATATGGACGGATCGTATCATATCAAGAAAAATCTGATCTTCCGACATGTTCGACATGGTATGCATGAACAATTATTTATTTATTTATTTTTTCTATAATATTTTTGGATGAGGGTTATATGTATCAATTTGATATGGTATGATATGCTCTATAAATACGAGAAGAAATTCAAGTTAATCGAGTCATCCAATGCGTCCAACCTTATAGGTCACTAAGATGTAACACGATATTCTCAACAATTCACAAAAGTGAGGTTGATGTAAAGATAACAAGTTAATAACATCTAATGCTACATAAGAAAAATTTATAAAAATCCAGCTATCCAATTTGTTGATACAAGTATTTTTTGCTTAGTCCTTAAAATTAAAAATGGATTGGTACGAATAACGGTGTATGATTTTTTGTTCCATATGATCTCTCTCTCTCTCTTTCCAAAAGAGATATGTATTAATAAAGGGAGACAAGAAACTTGCACCGGTTGATTGATGCATGGGTAGGTACCATTCTAACTAAACCATGCTAATTAAATCAAACTTATACAGTTGGTCGATCGGATTGCTTTGGGCTCTTCTATTTAATTCGCCTTCAAACCATGCAAAAATGTTTTTTTTTTCCCATGAAAGAGACCCTTGTTTTATCTTTGCCTTCTCGAAGGTGTGCATGTGACAAAATCCTGTTCTGATCCGGTTGGTGTGATCTGCTTCATTTTACGTGCCGCATAAGAAGTTTTTCTTGCATGCCCCTCTTTTTAAGGAACATTTACCATATTAATCCCTCACACATGTAAAAAAATAAAATTATGCTTTATTCAAAAAATTACAATTTCCTTAACTTATGAGTTCAATGAGCATTTATAAATGCATCCTCACACATGCATGTAGAATTATAAGGTTATGCACAATTGAACACTTCAGCACACTACAAGAAAATGCGCTATTTTCGACGGACATAATCCGTCGGAAATCCGTCGGTATTCCATCGAAAAATGCTTCTTCCGACCGCTTTCCGTCCAAAGGTCGTCGGAAACTTTCCGTCGGAAATAGTTGGTCAGAAATTTCCGACGGACGACAATTCTGTCGGAAT
Source organism: Colocasia esculenta (assembly GCA_014218235.1). Lineage (NCBI taxonomy): Eukaryota > Viridiplantae > Streptophyta > Magnoliopsida > Alismatales > Araceae > Colocasia > Colocasia esculenta. Next base: position 87,826,385 of record CM024759.1, read on the forward strand.
TCGGTCGAAACCTCTGACGGATATAATCCGTCGGTAAAGCCGTCCGTATTTTTCGACGGAATTGCCGACGGTATTTAGCCGTCGGTAATTTAACAGTTCCGACGGATACTTATCCGTCGGTCAATCCGTCAGTATTTTCCGACGGTATTACTGACGGTCTTTTTCCGTCGGTAATTTATAAGTTCCGACGGATACTTATCCGTCGGAAAATCCGTCGGAAAAGTCACATATTTTTTAAAAAAATAGACAAATAAAAATGATTTGTCAACATTACTATAATGTCAAACCTGCTACAATATTTATAAATTTAACAAATACTAACAATCAACATAAAATCATAAAATACAATAAATATAAAATCATATAGAATAATGAATACAAAAATCAACATAGATCTGCTGGATCGTCTGCTGTCTCTGCCTCGTCATCGTCTGGAGCTAGTTCATATATTAAAACAAATTAAAATGAGAAACATTAATAATAAATAAAAGACATACATTATTTTCAAAAATGAAATTTAAAACATGTGATTATTTCTCAAGCTTAATACAATACTATTTTTAGATCCATCATTTTCTTGGGTGTTTTTTAGATCCGTCCTTTGAATGTCCAACCCAATCCGGAGATCCAAATTGGATTCCGTCAGTTCCCACACGTCACTTTAATCCACCCGGTCGTGTCGGAGAAAACTGCACATCGATCGAATCCCTATTTGAGATTTTAGACCCCCGGGGTGCGTCTTTTAACCATTTATATATGTTTGGCAGTGTTTTTAGATCCCTCCTTTGAATGCCCAACCCAATCCGGGGATCCAAATTGGATTCCGTTAGTTTCTACACGTCACTTTAACCCACCCGGTCGTGTCGGAGAAAACGGCACGTCGATCAGATCCCTATTTGGGATTTTAGACCCCCGGGTTGTGTGTTTTGACCCTTTATATACTTGGGTGTTTTTTAGATCCGTCATTTGAATGCTCAACCCAATCCGGAGATCCAAATTGGATTCCGTCAGTTCCCACACGTCACTTAAACCCACCCGGTCGTGTCGGAGAAAACGGCACGCCGATCCGATCCCTATTGGGATTTTGGACCCCCGGGTTGTGTTTTTGACCCTTTATATATATACTTGGGTATTTTTTAGATCCGTCAATTGAACGCCCGACCCAATCTGGAGATCCAAATTGGATTCCGTCAGTTCCCACATGTCACTTTAACCCACCTGGTCGTGTCGGAGAAAACGGCACGCGATCCGATCCCTATTTGGGATTTTGGACCCCCGGGTTGCGTGTTTTAACCATTTATATATGGTTGACCGTGTTTTTAGATCGGTCCTTTGAATGCCCAACCCAATCCGGGGATCCAAATGGATTCCGTCAGTTTCTACACGTCACTTTAACCCACCCGGTCGTGTTGGAGAAAACGGCACGTCGATCGGATCCCTATTTGGGATTTTAGACCCCGGGTTGTGTGTTTTGACCCTTTATATATACTTGGGTGTTTTTTAGATCCGTCATTTGAATGCTCAACCCAATCCGGAGATCCAAATTGGATTCCGTCAGTTCTCACACGTCACTTTAACCCACCCGGTCGTGTCGGAGAAAACGGCATGCCGATCCGATCCTATTTGGGATTTTGGACCCCGGGTTGTGTGTTTTGACCTTTATATATACTTGGGTATTTTTTAGATCCGTCAATTGAACGCCAACTCAATCCGGAGATCCAAATTGGATTCCGTCAGTTCCCACACGTCACTTTAACCACCTGGTCGTGTCGGAGAAAACGGCACGCCGATCCGATCCCTATTTGGGATTTTGGACCTCCGGGTTGCGTGTTTTAACCATTTATATATGGTTGACCGTTTTTAGATCGGTCCTTTGAATGCCCAACCCAATCCGGGGATCCAAATTAGATTCCGTCAGTTTCTACACGTCACTTTAACTCACCCGGTCGTGTTGGAGAAAACGGCACGTCGATCAGATCCCTATTTGGGATTTTAGACCCCGGTTGTGTGTTTTGACCCTTTATATATACTGGGTGTTTTTTAGATCCGTCATTTGAATGCTCAACCCAATCCGGAGATCCAAATTGGATTCCGTCAGTTCCCACACGTCACTTTAACCCACCCGGTCGTGTCGGAGAAAACGGCACGTCGATCCGATCCCTATTTGGGATTTTGGACCCCGGGTTGTGTGTTTTGACCCTTTATATATATACTTGGGTATTTTTTAGATCCGTCAATTGAACGCCCAACCCAATCCGGAGATCCAAATTGGATTCCGTCAGTTCCCACACGTCACTTTAACCCACCTGGTCGTGTCGGAGAAGACGGCACGCCGATCCGATCCCTATTTGGGATTTTGGACCCCCAGGTTGCGTGTTTTAACCATTTATATATGGTTGACCGTGTTTTTAGATCGGTCCTTTGAATGCCCAACCCAATCCGGGGATCCAAATTGGATTCCGTTAGTTTCTACACGTCACTTTAACCCACCCGGTCGTGTCGGAGAAAACGGCACGTCGATCGGATCCCTATTTGGGATTTTAGACCCCCAGGTTGTGTGTTTTGACCCTTTATGTAAGGTCTCGGGTCTTTAGTGGATCCTTATTGGGTCTGTAGTGGTTCTGTGTGGTCGACGACAAGACCATTGTCGTTGACTTGGGGTTGACGGCCAAGGCTTGCCGTTGAGTCAGAGTCAGCGTCCAGCGATGTGGACGTCTGATGTTGAACTCAACGACATGGGATCTGGACGTCAGTCTGTAGGCGGTTCAGTTGGTGGCCATAGATGTTGACGTCGACTAATCAGTCCTGTTGAAATAGGGCAGCCCGAGAGCAGAGCTTCTTCTTCTCCTTTCCTCTACTTCCTTCCACCTTTGCCTTTCTTGATTCCTGCAGCTTCTGTTGGGTGATTTGAGCTCGTGGGAAGGCCCTGGATCGTGTGGCGTTGCTTGATCGGGCGGGAAACGTGTGGTTTTGGTGCGATTCGCGCGGAGTCTTCGGGGTAATCCGGCGCGAGTAGTGGCTGTTTGGGGATTCTTAAGGCGTTCTGAGGTAGGGACTTAACCCCTATAACCCTCCCCAGCAAACTAGCATGCCCAATTAAGTGAATTGGAATGCAATTTATGGTTTAGGGTTTGGGTTGTATCATGCCGGGACTTTGGGTGAATTAGACAATCTAAGTGTTAGAATGTTTAGTTTAGATGTTCTGGTAGTGTAGATTGATGAGAGGAAGTGTTTCCCGCCATCAGTCGGATCTGGTTGAGTGGTTCTGCCCATTGGGACTGATTCGGTTCAGTTCTGGGTATGGGGGACTGAAGATATCAACGTCCACATCTGTTGACGTTGAGATCTTCAGGGATGATTTAAACGACAAGGTCGATTGCCGTTTAGTTATTATTGACGGCATAGGGCTGCCGTTTATCTCTGATTGGCGGCAATCGATGTGGCCGATTATATTTTGTGTCCCAGCAGACTTAAGTTGTGTGATTAGAGGCGATTGACATGTGATGTCCGCCCTAATAGCACATGTGGGCCAGGCTTAGAGTGTGACTCCGCCTGTGCATAGGAGTAGTTGTTTGTGGCACGAGGTGTTTACTACTGTACGGGGTTTCAGACGTTGAGTGTGTTCCGTCTGTTGTACGCGCGTTGCGTTACGTGTACCCGTTTCTGTTGTGTTACCTAGGCGTGGGTGCGACTCCGTCTAGACGACTAGCGTGTGGTTGTCCTCCGCTAGTGAGCCAGGACACCGAGTGCGACTCCGTCCTGTGCGTACTACTTGTGGTGGTTTTGAGCCGGTCTCCGTGGAGCCCCTCTCTACCGCTAGGGTCAAGCGTAGGGGAAAAACCGGTCGTGGACCAGACGCGAGAGAGAGCGTCTGTAGTGTGCACACGTGGCTGGGGTTGAGAGCCTCTGTGGTGACGGGACGCCGAGCCACAGACCCTAGCTGAGTCCTACTTGTTGTGTGTCTGAGTGTGTGTTACTGAGCCGCGTGGTTTACAGTTTTGTGTCGTGGTGTGACGTGTACTTACTTTTAGTTTTTACTTTCCGCACTTTAGTTCAGTTGCCGGTGGGGTTACTTTTCCCTACTGGGTCTCTTTTCTTGAGACTCACTCCCTTCCCTTTCGGGTGGGTCTTCGTCGACTCCCGTTCTAGGCGAGTCTAGCCACTCCGGTGTTGGTGCTCCCTAGCTGCAGTGAGTTGTACCTTTTTGTTGTACTTCTGTACTCTGTACTTTGTCTCAGACTTTGACGTTGTATATGATATGTTTATAGTGGAATTTTACTGCTTTGCATGGTGTGTATCTTCTTACATATAGTCTCCTCGGACTTCACTTCCTACCCTTCCGAGCTTGTCTCGTGGGTTAGCGGGTCAGAATTCGGGTTACTGGTTGTTACTGGTAATGCAGATCTGGGTCGTTACACTTTATATATACTTGGGTGTTTTTTAGATCCGTCATTTGAATGCTCAACCCAATCCGGAGATCCAAATTGGATTACGTCAGTTCCCACACGTCACTTAAACCCACCCGGTCGTGTCGGAGAAAACGACACGCCGATCCGATCCCTATTTGGGATTTTGGACCCCCGGGTTGTGTGCTTTGACCCTTTATATATACTTGGTGTTTTTAGATCCGTCATTTGAATGCTCAACCCAATCCGGAGATCCAAATTGGATTCCATCAGTTCCCACACGTCACTTTAACCCACCGGTCGTGTCGGAGAAAACGGCATGCCGATCCGATCCCTATTTGGGATTTTGGACCCCCGGGTTCTGTGTTTTGACCCTTTATATATATACTTGAGTATTTTTTAGATCCGTCAATTGAACACCCGACCCAATCCGGAGATCCAAATTGGATTCCGTCAGTTCCCACACGTCACTTTAACCCCTGGTCGTGTCGGAGAAAACGACACGCCGATCCGATCCCTATTTGGGATTTTGGACCTCCGGGTTGCGTGTTTTAACCATTTATATATGGTTGACCGTGTTTTTAGATCGGTCCTTTGAATGCCCAACCCAATCCGGGGATCCAAATTGGATTCCGTCAGTTTCTACACGTCACTTTAACCCACCCGGTCGTGTTGGAGAAAACGGCACGTCGATCGGATCCCTATTTAGGATTTTAGACCCCGGGTTGTGTGTTTTGACCCTTTATATATACTTGGGTGTTTTTTAGATCCGTCATTTGAATGCTCAACCCAATCCGGAGATCCAAATTGGATTCCGTCAGTTCCCACACGTCACTTTAACCTACCGGTCGTGTCGGAGAAAACGGCACGCCGATCCGATCCCTATTGCGGATTTTTGACCCCCGGGTTGTGTGTTTTGACCCTTTATATATATACTTGGGTATTTTTTAGATCCGTCAATTGAACGCCCGACCCAATCCGGAGATCCAAATTGGATTCCGTCAGTTCCCACACGACATTTTAACCCACCTGGTCGTGTCGGAGAAAACGGCACGCCGATCCGATCCCTATTTGGGATTTTGGACCCCCGGATTGCGTGTTTTAACCATTTATATATGGTTGACCGTGTTTTTAGATCGGTCCTTTGAATGTCCAACCCAATCCGGGGATCCAAATTGGATTCCGTCAGTTTCTACACGTCACTTTAACCCACCCGGTGGTGTTGGAGAAAACAGCACGTCGATCGGATCCCTATTTGGGATTTTAGACCCCCAGGTTGTGTGTTTTGACCCTTTATATATACTTGGCTGTTTTTTAGATCCGTCATTTGAATGCTCAACCCAATCCGGAGATCCAAATTGGATTCCGTCAGTTCCCACACGTCACTTTAACCCACCCGGTCGTGTCGGAGAAAACGGCACGCCGATCCGATCCCTATTTGGGATTTTGGACCCCTGGGTTGTTGTTTTGACCCTTATATATATACTTGGGTATTTTTTAGATCCGTCAATTGAACGCCCGACCCAATCCGGAGATCCAAATTGGATTCCGTCAGTTCCCACACGTCACTTTAACCCACCTGGTCGTGTCGGAGAAAACGGCACGCCGATCCGATCCCTATTTGGGATTTTGGACCTTCGGGTTGCGTGTTTTAACCATTTATATATGGTTGACCGTGTTTTTAGATCGGTCCTTTGAATGCCCAACCCATCCGCGGATCCAAATGGATTCCGTCAGTTTCTACACGTTACTTTAACCCACTCGGTCGTGTTGGACGCCTGGCCCAATCCTAAGTATATGAAATTAATACTAATACTGACCTGAGCTGCTGGCTGTGTGGGGCGTACTCCCTGCATTATTGACATGAACTGCTGAACCATATCGCTGAACTGCATCTGTAGATGTACCCGCTGCGTCTCTATGTCTACCCGCTGCGCCTGTAGCTCTACCCGCTGCGTCTGTAGCTCTTCCCGCTGCGTCTGTAGCTCTGTACGTAGCTCCTCCCGAATGATGCCTCTAATGTCCTCTACACCACTGACGGGCGGCGCAGAAGATGAACTCGCGTGTGCCGGAGGAGCGATCGAACTGGCATATGAGGACAACACTCGATGAGTATCTAGGCTGTCCCCAAAGCCATACACTCGACCCTTCCTCGGCACTTCCGCTGCCTCGACCCAAGCATCCGCATCCAAATCTGGCTGGGGAGTGCCCTCTGTGTAGCGCTCCGCCATCGTCCTGTCGTACGTCTCCTGTAAAATAATTTAAAATAAATTATTGAAAACAAATTACTTTAATATCATAATTGAATTCATAATTTAAAGCTTGACTTACAGCAATCGTGCGGGCACTCTCGATAACATAGTCATCTGTCCCCTTCCGCTTATGAGTCCGGTCAAATAACTCGCGGAAAGTAGGGGCACGCTCCAGGTCGTGATGCTTAAAATTCAACAAAATTAGTTAGTTTCACAATAATAATCCATATGTATATATGAATCGAACAATAAAATACTTACCAATTTTGACTGTGGGTCGCATAAGATACGGATCCACTAGTATGCACATTCTTCTCCGGTTGAGTTGCTCTGTTGCGTATTGCCGCCTGTGACCGCTGCTGCCATGGTCCAGCAGCCCAACGCGCGCAAAGGGACTCCCAATAGTCCGTCCGCAGCCAAACAGGGCCGTAATCCACCCAAGCCATAGGATCCCGGTTCCCTATGGTCTTCATTGCCTTGTCCCGTGCCTCCCACATCGACTTTCTTAAATTAGTCTGGGCCGTAATCTCCCAGACGGCTCGAGCCCGAGGGAGATCCTCGGGTCTCGTGAACGCGAACCTCCGCTGTAAAGAAATAAAATTAATCAACGTTCTGCAATAAACCCAAATTAATAATAATGAATAAATGACTTCAACTCTTCTAAAAAATAAAAATACCGTAAACATGTCAAATAATAAATCTCGGACTGGCACCGGGAAGTCTCTCCATGCATCCACTGGTCCTGAATATGTGCGTGGACCAACGTCGTAATATAGCGGGAAGCAGGACTGGGATCTATCTTCCCCCTGCAATTCCACATTAATTTTCTACATGAAATGTATATCCTAAATAACAAATACAGTAACACTGAGATGATGAACTTTACCCTGAGATCCAGCATGGTTGTCGTCCTGGTAGCTGAGGCCCCTCCTCAGCTGCTGGATGCTGGCTCTCCACCTCTGTTGAAAACAATTTAGTACACTTTTATTGTATAAATTGCAAGAGACCAACATACTAATCTATTGAAACATATGTTTACCTTGTGGTGAGGAAGAAGACGAAGGTGGCGTGGACGGGGAGGCAGTCCCTGCAAAATTTCATACACATTAGAAATTATGAATTTCAAATAAACAACAATGTAGAAAATTACCTGTCGCTGGGACGACGGGCGTGGACGGGGAGGCAGTCCCTGCAAAATTTCATACACATTAGAATTATGAATTTCAAATAAACAACAATATAGAAATTTACCTGTCGTTGGGACGACGGGCGTGGACGGAGAGGCAGTTCCTGCAAAATTTCATACACATTAGAAATTATGAATTTCAAATAAACAACAATGTAGAAAATTACCTGTCGCTGGGACGACGGGCGTGGACGGGGAGGCAGTCCCTGCAAAATTTCATATACATTAGAAATTATGAATTTCAAATAAACAACAATATAGAAATTTACCTGTCGCTGGAAAGACGGGCGTGGACGGGGAGGCAGTCCCTGTAAAATTGTATGTACGTTAGTTCTCGTGAAATCAATATAAACAATAATACCCATATGGTTTTTTGTGTACATATGCATATACCTGTCGCGGACCTGGAGGCAGACGTGGACGGGGAGGCAGTCCCTCTGCCAACGGACGTGGCAACCCTCCGACTGCGTCCTCCACGTACCATATCTCTATTGATACAAATAAAGATATAGCAAGTCATCAACACTCAATTTGAAGTAGCAATTTATTATGAACATGTAATGAACAACAACACCAATTTCTTACAAAATATGCAGTATATTATCTATATTCATCATCAGATGCTGAAGACATGTTTAATTCAGCATCATCATCCTAGAATTCATCCTCATCATCTTGGGAGTCTTCCTCCACATCAGACTCCACCTCCCGCTCAGCGACATTTGGGTCAACTTCTTCTTGTTCGTTATCCTTATGTAAGGAAATTGTTTCATTTATATCATGAACATTGTACTGCGTAGAAGCTGCCAACTCTCGTGCGTCACTCCGATCTGATTGGAAAAAGTTGTCATTAACACCTTCGAGCTCATCATCAGTCGGGAGAAGCTCATACTCAGGGAATAGTCTTGATTTCACTCTACATGCAGCCCACCAATCTCTTAATTTGAGGGATGTATAATTTGAATAATAAACTTGTTGGGCTTGTGCCGCCAGGATGAATGGCTCATATGTACTCAATTTGAACTTATGCTTCACATCGATTAATCCATATGTTGTGTCATGACGAATAGATGTCGGGTCAAACCAATGACACTTGAACAGAAATACATTGTTGTCTTGTCCCAAAAATTGCAGTTCAATGACTTCTTCGAGAATGCCATAATAGTAAGTTTCATTTTCATTATAGGCACTTCCCTTCACACATACGCCGCTGTTCATCGTAGACTTATTCCGTCCATAATCTCTCATGTGAAATCTGTATCCATTCACAATGTAGCATGGATAGACACGTACAATCTTCGAGGGGCCAAAACTAATCTGTTGTACTCTTGAATCGGGAATGAAGCCTTGTTCAACCTATTATGAGATAAATAGACAAACATTGAATAAATGACTTCAACTCACTCTGCATAAAAACATAACACGTATGTTTCAAAATAATTAGCCACATACTCGAGATCTTAACCAAGTAGGAAAAGACTTCTCCCGTTCCTTTTCAACCTGCACGTCAGTTAGACGTGGATTCCGTCGCAATATGACCGAGTCAAACTCTCTGCAATGTAAATGTCACACAACCGTTAGGTTCTGCAGCAATGCACGCAAATGATGACGAATAAGCGTGGAGAGCTTACTGAATGTAAGGGTCTAGTTCTTCGCAATTCATGAACACGTAGATCTCCGCAGCTACCAACTCTCTGTCTTGGAGTGCGCGAGTAGATGAAGATCCGAACGCTCGTCCGGCACACTTGAATACAGAGAGTCGGTCTGACACCTCGGAATCTCCACCATCATCATTACGTGGAGGTTGAGTGCGTCGGGTTCGTATTTCCGTGTCAAAGTACATCGAACAGAAGTTCGATATCTCCTCAATGAGGTACGCCTGAGTAATGGAGCCCTCAACTTGTGCTTTGTTACGGACTTTCATCTTAAGATCGTGCATGCACCTACGACAATAATTCAAATGCATACATAAGTAATATAAAAGATCGTCGTAATGGCAATAAATTGAGATGTAGAAATATACCTCTCAAACGGATACATCCATCGAAATTGTACTGGTCCTCCGACCCTTGCCTCATATGGTAAATGGATGATCAGGTGCTCCATTGAATCAAAGAATGCTGGAGGAAATATTTTCTCTAATTTACAGACTGTCTGAATTATATTTTGCTCTATATTTTGCAAGTCATGAATTTTAAGTTCTGATGCAGATAAAATCCTGAAGAATTGACTCAGCTCAGTCATTGCTCCCTGTTTCGGCAACAACTCACGAAAAGCAAGAGGCATCAGTCTTTGCATGAAAACATGGCAGTTATGACTCTTCATTCCGTATATTTTTCCCTCGTTGACATTTACACAACGCGCAATATTCGAGACATATCCATCCGGAAATCTCAATTGCTTTAACCATTGCAACACTTCCTTAATCTATCTGGCCCCAAGCACATATGCAGCTTTAGGTTGCACCACTTTTCCTTGAACATGCTGTAGCTCTAGTTCTGGACGTTTGCAAAGTACTTTCAAATCGACCCGTGCCTTGACGTTATCCTTCGTTTTACCTTTGACGTCCATAACTGTGTTGAACACATTATCAAAAACATTCTTCTCTATATGCATGACGTCTAGGTTATGACGTATCAAAAGTGTTGACCAATAAGGCAATTCCCAAAAATGCTTTGCTTCACCCAATTGTGATCCTTCCCAAAGCCAGAGATTTGTCGGGTACTACTAGCCAGTTGTGTTACAGTCAGTAAGTTCTGGACCCGCCTCGCCATGTTTCCACCAGACACCCGTTCCATATCTACCTCCTCCATCACAGTTGTATTTTTAATAAAAGAATCCTTTTGCTTTCGGAAAGGATGGTTACTGGGTAGAAACCGCCGATGACAATCGAACCAACAAGATTTTCTCCCAGATTTCAACACAAATGATTTAGAATCTTCCATGCAATAAGGACATGCCAACCTCCCATGTGTGCTCCAGCCAGATAACATGTCGTAGGCTGGAAAGTCACTTATTGTCCACATTACTGCAGCCTTCAGATTGAAATTCTGTTTTCTGGATGCATCATAAGACTGCACACCATCTGACCATAACAATTTCATCTCATCAATCAACGGTCTGAGATATATGTCTATATTCTTTCCTGGACTTTTTGGACCGGAATCAGCAATGAAAGGAACAGATTCTCACGCTTCATGCACATGCCTGGCGGAAGGTTATACGGTGTTAAGAATACTGGCCAACATGAGTAAGATGCCACCGAGCCTCCGAAAGGATTGAAACCATCTGTGCATAAACCAAGCCGTACGTTGCGTGGATCCCTTGAGAAGTAAGGATGAGTATGGCTAAAATGAGCCCAAGCTTCACCATCGGCAGGATGACTCATTTCACCTTCGTCGCGACGGACTCTTTCCGCATGCCATGTCATATGTCCAGCTGTCCTCGAGGACATGAACAATCGCTGCAATCTGGGTGTGATAGGAAAGTACCGCAATGACTTATACGGAACATCCTTCTGCTTTGACTTGTCCCCTCTCTTGGGCTTGAACCTATCATGCTTACAAATACAGCATGATGTCTTATCTGCATCCTCTTTGTAGTACAGTATACAGTGATTCGGACATGCATCAATTTTCATAAAACCAAGCCCCAAATGCATTCACCATCTTCTTCGCACGGTAAAAGTCAGAAGGTAACCTCTCTGATTGAGGAAGCATGCTCTTGACCAGTAAGAGAAGCCGGTCAAAACAACTCTCGCTCATATGAAATTCAGATTTCAAATTCAATAGCTGCGACACTGCAGACAACCGTGTATGCTTCTCACAACCATCCCATAATGCTCATCAGCATCTCGAAGTAACTGATAAAATCTCTGAGCTGTATCATTCGGCACTTCTTCATTTGTTTGATCTTCATGAATATTGAACTCCGGACCAGCAGCATCGACAACCATGTCTACGTACGTACTTGTGGAGGCAAAGTAATTAGCTGGTGCAGACGACTGAATATTCAACTCACCATGACACAACCATAACTCATAATGGCCAACAAATCCTCTCGTATACAGATGATGCTGCACATCCCATGTCGATATCCACTTTCTGTTCTTACAAGCCGAACACGGACATCGGATGTTACCCATCGGATCAACTGCTACTGATGTATTACTCAATGCAAACTCAATAAAACTGTCAACTCCGTCTTTAAACTCCTCGGTCACAACTCCATTCACTATTCCACGGTACATCCATGACCGATTCTCCGACATTTTTCCTACAGATTAAATGTCATGTCCCGAGTTAAAATCCAACACACCCTCGCATCATTCAAGTACCATACATACGTTATATGGAGAGTCCCAGAGCTAATGGGTGAAATAAAGCGTTGACGTAAAGATAAATGAAGAGTAAACATACATGAATATCAAATAAATTTGAGCACTATATAAATACTTAATGGTATTGAACATTAAAAATAACACAAACCGTGATGTCTTCATATTAGGCCACCACCACTTGATCGGCTCTTTATTCACCAGCTTCTCAGTAGATTTCCTAGGGAGTGAACTAACCACTGATATCCCTAATATAGTTTGCCAAATACATCTCTTCGTACATAATGGGAAGACATAACTTTGAGAATGTCAAGTTCTTTGACACAATTATTTTTCACAAATTTACACCAGTCTTTTCCAATAAACATGTACATAGTACCACACCAACTGCGTCGTAAGATTACAAAATATCGCACTCTTTTTCATCTTGAACAATAACAGATAATCCACTTTTATTTTCTAAACTTTGTCTTTCTTCTTTCCGAATAATCTTTATGATTTTCGTCATCTTCTCTTTCACCAAAAGTAAACCATCATGCAATCTTCGAATATCGAGCGGAAATATTTACGTTCAAACAAACAAGTACTTTGATACGTTGGACATTTGTTCTTCTTTGAGTCTAATTTCCAATCGCGAACTCTCATCACTAATTAGAAAAAAAATTTATAACATTTTATTCATGAGTAATTTAAAATATGAAATTAAATCATAATATGGTAAATATGAAAAAATCAATCAAATGGTTGCAAATAAACATACGAATGTTGAATGATTAACTTGCAGTGTGAAATTTGTGAAAGTAAACAATATGTTTAACAAAGAAGTCATTGCATTGTTTATTTTCATGTCAAGCGTAAAAAAATAACAGCGAGCAAGATAAATAAAAAATAATTTAATTTACCAAAAGCTTTGAATATAAGCAATTAGGAGAAGGAACTTGTAGGTCCGGATCTAATTTTTAGAATTTTTAACTATACACACACACCAAACATCAATGTGTTAGCTTATGTGCTATCCACAGTAGAGAAGTACTCTAAACAATTTCAAATCCAAACAAATACTATCTTTTAATCTCCCATCCAAAGCTTTCGTATTCATTTATTGATTGCACAACTACTTTGAAAACTCCATTAGACTAACACATTTATTGATTGCACCCTAGGGGTGTGCCCACCCCCAATGGGATGGTGGTTTGCATCCACCTGGATGCAAATTCCCCATGGGAGTTTGCACCAAGTGGTGCTCATACTTAAAACCTAGCGGGGCCCATACCTGCCATGTTGGCCGCACCGGGTAAAAAGTCTTCCATACCAACATTTAGGATGGATGAGGCCATGCCATTATTGACCTTTGAAAATTTCTTACCAAACTATGGCGACTTGTTATAGATACAAATGTATTCTCGCAAATAGGGTTTTTAGTGACAACGAGAATTTAAAATAGAATTTTGTCCAATTATATTTTTAACAAGGGTATATTTACTAAAAATCTTAAATTTTTAGTATAATTTGCAAATGCTAGGTCCATATGTGTAACTCAAATCATCATTGAAAATATGGTTGGTTAGACCGATAAATCGAATTGAACCAACCAATCTATGGTACGGTACTAATCAAACCAGTGCACTCTAAATTAAAACTATAATAAAAAATAAAAGTACTTAATCAAACTGTCTATGTGTGGACTGCAAGATTTCAATCAAGGTATGAACACTGAGTGTACAGGATGGATATAGAACCCAACAGGAGTCCTGTATTATGAATGATCAAATGACTGATAAACACATCAAGAGTAGAAGCCATTAAAGACTCAGTCCACACACATGTATCTATGCAAGTCATGACAAATGTTAGTGGAACTAAAATTTGCATGTGAATAAAAAAACTTCATCATCATTTTCATCAAAGTTGACATTTTTTTACTACATACTTTGAAGACCCAATTTATAAAGCAAAACGATATATCTCTACAGAATCTAACAATTTTACTTTTTCAACACATCAACTATTTTTATCCACTGGTAAGCAAGACAAGCTTCATTGATCAATACACTAATTCATCTAAGTGCTAAACCAATCATAGGCTAATCAGCATCTTTTTCATTTTTTCTTTAACATCAACTCAGAATATATATGACTTTCATTAAAATAGGATGATATAAACCATTAAAATTTGACACTCGGCTATTAACTAAGTGCAAATGCCTTGAACACTTCTGCAGGCGCAAGGTGACATTTATGCTCTTATAGGAAGACTGTGGGGGGAGGGGGGGGACGCGCGGAGGGGGGGGGGGGGGTGGAATGCATGTGGGGGAGGGGCGGGACTATACTGGGCCAAGGGAGTGTGGGGTGGGGGAGGATGGGACTGTGGGAATGTGGGGGAGGGGGGGTGGAAAGGGGAGGGGCGCCGTGCAGGGGTCGGGTGGGAAGGGGAGGGGGGCCAAGGGAGTGTGGGGTGGGGGAGGATGGGACTGTTGGGAATGTGGGGGAGGGGGGGAATGTGGGGGGGGGGGGGGGGGGACTGTACGTGGGGTGGGGGAGGAGGGGACTGTGGGAATGTGGGGGAGGGGGGGCGGCTGGGAAGGGGAGGGGGGCATCGTGCAGGGGAGGAGGGGGGCCGGGTGGAAGGGGAGGGGGGCTGGGTGCAAGTGGGGGGGGGGGGGGGTGGAAAGGGGAGGGGCGCCGTGTAGGGGTCGGGTGGGAAGGGGAGGGGGGCCGGGTGGAAGGGGAGGGGGGCCGAGTGTGGCGGATCGCCTCGGCCAAGCCCGTTAAACCGATAACGTACTTGATCCGAGTCCCCCTCCCGCGAACGGGCCGAAGCCTCGCAAGGGATACCAAACCACAGTCCGTGTAAACATAAAGGAACACACCGCATTTCATATATATTCCACAAATTTACATAGCCAAATTTTCACAAAAACTGAAAAGAAGTACAAGAGCCGGGGCATACCCCGAGGTACAACTGAAGAAGTAAACAACTACAGAACTACACTGCTGAAACTACTCTGCTGGAGGTGCTGACCCTGCACCGCTACGATGCGGCCCGGAACTGGACGTCGGACGAGAGACGTCCTCCTCGCTCTCACCTGTGGGGGTAGGGGTGAGCCTCTCTAGTCACTGGCTCAGTAGGGAACTCCCCCAAAACCGAGCAAAACAAACACCACGAGTGTGAATAGCAAACAACACCAACAATTAATATAACAACTAAGCAGGTAAGTAAAGATGTAAAAGTACTCACCGTCTGCCGACTACGAGAACAACAATAATAATTAAACGGCAAACCAGTACAGGTGCACAAGCTAAAGTAGAGACAGCCAACACGAGCCACGTGAACTGGTTCGCGACACCAGAAACTGACTCGGACAACTAACACAGGTCTACCTCTCAGTCTCGCAGCCACGGACGAAAGGTCCAGCTGCCGCTCCACGTAAAAAGGTCAAGCAACTGTGGAGACCAACTAAACACCACAACCTGCAGACCACACGGTCACAGGCCCATGCCTGGCACCTCTAGAGACCCTGGCCTGGGCTCGCTAGAGTGAGGCACTGGAAAAGGACTAGTTGGGGACCAGTGTCGACTACTGGTGTCCGTACCCCCAACTACGAGCGCGCTACAAGTGACTAAAAACAAACTCAAGTGTCACTGTCCCACTGTCGTCTTTCCCTCAGCCGGATGTACAACTCTAACACAAGAGTGAGGGTGTCCAGGTCAGACGACACAGACCTCGACGGTACAGCACAAGTACGGGACAAAGCCCCGAGCTAACAGCCTGGCTCACAAAGAACCTGGGGCACCCAACTGAAGAGGTAACCACGGTAGGCGTCGTACTACTCGCCACGTACACAGAACCACGTGCACGTCACACACAAACCACGTGAAACCTCACGTAAACCACAAGTAACCACTGGTCCACTACACGTGAACCCAACTGACTCGCATACACAACGCGCAGTCACCGAAGTAAACAACTAATAGCATACCTTGTATGCTAAACACGTAAACCAAGTGCACTCAGTGCACCTCATGCGTCAACACACATGCATTTTCGATAATTATTGTACTTAGTTATTTCTACTCAAATAGAAGTAGGCGGCCACATCGATTGCCGCTTACTGGGAGTCAACGGCAAGGGTCCTGGCCGTTAACCTCCTGGCTGAGGACCTTGGCGACAAGCGATGTTGACGCCAAGTTCTCCGGCCATAAACCCTGCAAAAACCCTAATCCGGCCCTGCGGGTTTTCTAACTGTTCTAACTACTGAAAAACATGCAAATGCAATTCCTTTAGCATGCTAGAATCCAATACAACCCGTTATAACATGATTCGTACAGTAAACTACTCAAACCACCCATTATCCCGCTTGGTGCAACTCTATCCAAACATGGATTATCATGCTGGTTCAAGTGATTATGATGTGTTTTAATGTTTCTACGGAGCTAAACGGGTTCGTCCCCTACCTCAGAACGTGTTAGAATCTCTCACGATCTCCTGGTTCACGCCGAGCCCTCCGCGAGCTCCCACGCGAATTGCACCACTCCGCGACGTTTCCTCGCGTAATTCAGCGATGCCGCGCGTTCTACGATCGTCCAACTACTCCTCGGCACCTGCTGGAAGCTTTAGAAACTCTGGGGCGCGAAGCTGGGGCAAGAGGGGAAGAGAGTGAGCTGAGAGAACAGCCCTCGGGTGAGCCTATAACCTGCAGAACTGTCAGGTTGGCGTCAACCCCCATGTCGCCAACAAGCACCGCCAGCCTAAACGTCCACAAAAGCTGCCGTTAAGTTCAAGAAGTCAACGTCCATGAACCTGGACGCCAACAGTCAACGGCCACACCCTGGCCGCCAACTCAGACAGAACAGCAGCATGTCCTATTCTATTTCCGGACCAACCCTGTGCTGCACCTGCTCAAGCCACGCATGAACACCATACATTCCACACAACCGACTCACACTGGCCTCACAACGGCCGCCACAACCACAACACACACGATCCGCATGGATCCGAAAAGCACGCGACGTTACACCGAGTGTGGGGGGGGGGGGGGGAGGGGGGCCGGGTGGGAAGGGGAGGGGGGCCGGGTGCAAGGGGGGTGGAAAGGGGAGGGGCGCCATGTGCAAGTGGGGGGGGGGGGTGGGAAGGGGAGGGGGGCGGGTGGGGGGGGGCATCGTGCAGGGGGGAGGCCGGGGCCGGGTGGGAAGGGGACGAGGGCCGAGTGGGAAGGGGAGGGGGCCGTGTGCAGGGGCTGGGTGGGGGGGAGGGGGGCCGGGTGGGAAGGGGAGGGGGGCCGGAGGAAGGTGGCGGGAGTGGGGAGAGAGGGGGAGGTGGAACTTACCGGGAGAGGGGTGGCCGGCGGCGAGCAGCGGCAAGCGGGGCAGTGGCGGCGGCGGCGAGCGGCGTCGACGATCGGCGGCGGCGAGGGCGCAGCGGCGAGCGACGTCGAGAGAGAGAGATAGAGAGAGAGAGAGAGAGAGCGCGGGAGAGGAAAAGGGGGGTTTCGACGGAGGAAATAAAAGGTATTTTACCGACGGCATTTCCGACTACCAATATCTGTCAGAAGTTCCGACGGATTGGAATATCCGTCGGAATTACTACCGACGGATATCCGACGGTAATATGTCTGTCGGAAGATCCGTCGGTATTATTTCATTACCGACGGATATTTCCGACGGAAATATTTCTGTCGGAACTTCCGACCTATTTTCGACGGACATATAGCCGTCGGAATATCCGTCGGAATTACCGACGGAAATAAATCCGTCGAAAATATCCGTCGGTAATCCCGCTTTCTCTTGTAGTGGCAATTCATGTAAAATTATATACATGGAGTCCCCATTTTGGGGAGAGTAGTTTGATGGGTACTTGATGCTCTCCTCCTTCATGGAGGGAGGATATGTACGATTTTGAGGATATTGGCATACGTAAACATGTTGTAAAAACAGTGGGAATAAAATGTTTCGCATTACGATAGAACATATCCGTAATCCATACAGTGCAAACATAATGATATAATATAAGTTTGCATAAATCAACATAGGCATCATTCCAAGAGGATAACACCAGATAAGTAACATATATATACATGCTGAAAATATGAACAAGAATATATCTATATAGCGACAGTGGAGGCGTTCCAAAAGGAACTTGCCTTAGAAAAGATATCGCCCCCACTATAGGTGCGAAAAGGAAACAACGATCTTCTCCCAAGGTACAATCACATCCAACGAGATGACAGTCGCACACTGTTGATCTCGTAAATCGAAAACTATCTAATATGTAAAGAAGGATCTCTATCGAATGTAGGGCAAAAGAAGCATGCACCGGACACTGACGACGCGGAGAACGGAGAAGTTGGTGGCGGAGAGGAAGGCGCGGCACGCCGACGGCAAGCAGAGACGGCGACGTCCCCGTCGAAGGCGAGGGCAAGAAGTGACCAGCAGCATAGAGCAATTCCCCGGTGGTGTGCACGGCATTGCAGACAGAGAGCGCAAGAGAGAGACCGCAGGAGAGTTTCTTCGGGAAGAAGACTAGGTCAACTCGGTTTCTCTCTCTCTTCTTATCACAACTGCCCATGCCCCACTATACGCCGGTTCACTTCTTCAGGGATGGGTGCATCCCACAATCCCACCAAGCACAAAGGAAAAAATAGAAAGGAAGAATAGTGACGGCCCAATAAGGCCCGCGGTCACCTCACACGCGCGCCGCCCGCCCAGGCCGGCGGGCGGACGCGCGTGTGTGGTCTTGGGCATACCTCCCTCTAGATCCATAGGAATAGGTCCTTAGAACCACAAGGACTTATAAAGGCCACTCCCTTACTTGTGTTTTCCAATATGGGACAAAACCCATAAACACATAAGGCACACTCTCCTCTAGTGGCGGAGCCAGAAATGTTTAGAAGGGGAGGCAATTAATAAGATTATTTGTTCATGGATACTCAAAACAAAGGGGGCAATTAATAAAGTTAAAAGAATCTTCACATACCCATCAATTTAATTCACTCAAGAAATAAGGAAAAAATTATGTAAAAAATTAAAGGGGGGGGGGGGGGGGGGGCAATTGCCTCCCCTGGCTCCGCCACTGGTCTCCTCCTACCAAACCTTGAGTTTTCCCTTAAGCTTGCGACCACCCTTCTTCTACTCAACATTCCCCCACAAACTCATGGTTTGCCAAGAGGAACACATATCAAGAGAGACACATATCATACTTTCAATAGAAGTACCTTTCGGGTTTGAACTTCTACCTGAGTATTCCAAATCCTTTCTTCACAGAGTTGAAATGAACTAAGCCTTGAACTTGACTCTTTTAGGTGAAGATTATCAATGGAAACAACATGATATAAACATAGATAGCAATCTGCAGGGTGGCACTTTACGGTGATGCGCCCCTTCCTATATCATAAGTACATTTAGGGATAACCCAATCCCTGTAACTGCGGCCCCACAGTAGCACTCACTTAGGTGGGCTTCTCTAAGGATGCACTGCTCGCATCCTTCCTTTCCATGCTTGAACCCATTAAGAGTAGGTAACTCAACCTTAACTTGCAGCTATAGACACTAGTATTACGATTACAGGGGTGGAATTCAGATACAAAGTATCTAGAATTTTTAGTGTCTTCCAGTTCTCTCAACAGCTGTTGTTACCACATTGAACCTTCTTTATAGGATCTCTACTCACATAGGTTGGGTTGCTACTATAGAAGAACAATTAAGGGGTTTCAATCCCATCCATATACTAAATTTCGGGACTTGATTTTTATTAAGTCCTTTAGTTAGAGCATCTGCTGTGTTGTACTTGGTACCAACAAAATCCACAGCTATCACTCCCTGAGACACTAATTCTCTTATAGATGTAAGTCTGATTTGAATATGTCTCATTTCCTTTTGATTGTACTTTGAACTTTTGACCTTAGCAATCGTGGTCATATTGTCACAAAGGATAGAGACCGTAGGTATAGGCTTACTCATTAGGGGTAGTTATGTAAGAAGTCCCTTAATCCATTCAGTCTTCATACCAGTAGTGTCCAAAGCACACAACTCAGCCTCAAAAGTAGACCGAGACAAGATGGTTTGTTTAGTGGACCTCCAGGCCACTGCACCACCTCCCAGAGTAAAAACATACCATGTTACACCATTACTCCCTAAGTTTTCAGCAATCCAGCTTGCATCACTGTATCCAACTCCAGATAATTTCCCAAAATGCAAGCTCAAGGAAACGGTACCCTTAAGGTATCTTAGTATCCTATCCAAGTCTTCCCAGTGAATATGGTCAGGACACTAGTGTATCTACTGAGTCTAGTCACTGCATATGAAATGTCAGGTCTAGTACAGTTTTCCAGATACATTATGTAATATCGCGCATTTTTCGAATCCTCGTGGATCCAGGTTTAGTGGGTTTGGTGGCCAACGTGTGGCCCATTAGCTTGTGTTTCAGGTGTTGCGCGCGTTGTGAGGCTTGGTGGGCCGGTCATTGGGCCCAAAGCGCTCACAGGTTTTCTGCCTGTGAACGCGACAGGGGCATGCGTCGCGTTCTGGACGCGACATCCCTAGGGGTCGCGTTCTTGTTGCCGCCGTTGAGCGTTGACGTCTGCATGCGCGCCAAGTGTCGTGCTCTGGGTGGCCTGCTGACGTCAGGAGTAGGAAGGCGACGGTCTCCCACGTCGCGTTCAGGTTGCGACGTAGGGAAGCATCACGTTCTTAACCACTGTGTTGTTTTTAAGAACCCCGGCACAGAGCTTCCACATGCTCTTCTCGACCAGGGGTGAGCTGCTGCGAGGTTTCTTGGCGATTCGAGGTTCTGGAGGTGAGTGGGGTGTGTTCTCACTACGTGGACGTTGCGTGGAGCGGGGGAAACACCGAGGGAACTTCGGTCTTCGCGTTCTTCGTGAAGGTAGGGTGTTTGTACCTCGTTTGATTGTGTGGATTGCTCATGGTGTGGATTTGATTCGTTTAAAGCTTAAAGAACATTAGATACCATGCTAGGGTATCCATTAAAGCATGTAAAATGTGAATTAAGCATGGTTTGAATGGTCTGGAGTGGTAATCCGTGGAGTTCCTCCCGGATTAGGGTTTTCGCCTGTGAAGGCGACGGCTCAGGGTGTCGCGACCTTGTCGCGACAGCCCGATCCGTCGCATTAGGGTTCCTGTTGCGACGTATAGTTAGGTCGCGATCTGATGGCGGCCCAGGTTCCTATCGCGGTTTGTCGGGGTGTCGCAACGAGGTAGTGACAGGCTTACTTGTCGCGACAGGATTTCTTGTCGCGCCATGTCGTGGCGTCGCGATCAGAAGGCGGCCCTAGCCTCTGTCGCGATCGCAGTCGAGGATATTATTTTGTATGCTTTTGGTAATTTGAATATCTGGTTGGTGATACTTGTTGTGCATGGCAATGACAGGTGGAGCCAGTGCACTTGTTACGCTCATGGAGCATATTGCTCACGAGGTGGGCATGTTTTACGTGGTTAATGTGTTGTGTGAGTAATCGGCTTGGTGTTTACGTAGTATTTGTGGTGCGTTGGCACCCGTAGCGCTCTTGAAGCGTGTTGTCCATGTGTTGGACATGTTGTTTACGTGAATGACGTGTGGTGCACCTGGCTGGTGTATTATACACGTGGTGTTTACGTGGTTTGGGTGTGTGCATGGCACACGTATTGTCGTAATGTAATTCTTATGGTTTGTCGTAGTAATTGGGACGTGAGGTTCCTGTGTGAACCTAGCCATAACATTGTGGTGTTTCCCTAATTTGTGTGTCATGCATGTGTGTGCATGGCTAGTGGTCGTCGTTATGATTATTGTAATATAATTTGTGTAGTTACTCTGAGGTGATTGGGCAGTGAAGGTCATGTGTGGACCTAGCCCTGGTCTGTTGTTATCCTTCAAAAAGTATTATATTGATTTATGTGTTAAATGATGTATGTGTTGCCACGGAGGTCACAAGGTGACCGACAACAGGCCGTGGTGTTATTATTAATATGGTTTAATGTGTGTGATTGTGTAGGTTAGCTTGTAAGTCACAAGGTGACTGGAACAAGCTATTCCTAACATATGTACCGTGTTTGGTAATAGAAAGTGTTTGTGTATATACCGTGGTTTGAGCTAGCCGAGTGTGGTGGTCCGGCGCCTATTCCGGAATGCCTCTCTAGTCGGGTACCCCAGGTTCTTTGTGAGCCAGGCACGTGTGTTTCTTGTGCTCGGGGTTTGTCCCGGTACAGTGTGGTACCGTTGAGGTCTGTGTCATCTTCCTGGACACCCTTACTCCTGTGTTTGAGTTGTACATCCGGCTGAGGGAAAGACGACAGTAGGGCAGCAGCTTGTGTTTGTGGGTGTGCAGTCACTTGTAGCGCGCTCGTAGTGGGGGTACGGACACAGTAGTTGACACTGGTCCCCAGCTAGTCCTATTTTCCAGTGCCTCACTTTAGGGTGCTCCGGCCAGAGACCTTAGAGGTGCCAGGCATGGACCTGCAGTTGTGTGTCTGCAGGTGTGGTGTTGGTTTGTCTCCACAGTTGTTTGACTTGTTCTCGTGGAGCGGCAGTTGGACCTTTCGTCCGTGACTGCGAGGCTGAGAGGTTGTTCTTGTGTTGTGTTGTCTGGGTTGGATATTGGCCTGATCAGCCAGTAGTTTGTTCCTGTGTGGCGGCGTCGTTCCTTTTCGACTCGTGCTTTGCCGACTCTGGTTGTGGCTTGTGTGACTTGCCGGTTGAGGTTTCACCTGTAATGTTGTGCCTAAGTGATGGCACAGTAAAGTTGTGGTTCTGTGTGGTGTTTATCACCTACTTGTACCCTTCGCACGGGTGTTTGTGTTGTGGTACCTTGAGGTAGCAGGTACATGTACCCTTCATGGGTTACTTTGTAGTTTTGTGGTGGTACATTGTGTACCAACCCTTTCGGGTACTCGTGTGTTGTGGAGTTCTTGTGGTTTGACCTGTCACTTGTTGTATCCTATTCGTTTTAAGTAGATCTTTGTTTATAGTTTATTATGGATTAGTTTATGGTTGTCAATCATGTTACCCTTTGTGGTAATCTGTCGATGAGGCTTGTGGCCTAGGCGTACTGTGGTTTGGTGGAACTGTGCTCCGTGGAGGCCGTGTGATGGGACCTTCCACTTGTGGTGTTTCACCTTTCTTTAGGTAAGATTCCAATTATGGTTTTAGTGTGTTATGGATTGGCTTCGTAATAGCCAGTCCTCTTACCTCGTGTGTAGTTTCCGACGTAGTGCAGTTTGGAGTATAAAGGACCAGCTCTTTGTTAGCAGTCCTGTTACTCAAGTGTTTGAGGTTTGCCTGTAAAGCTTGTAGTCCGGGCAGTAATTTGCCTGTGTGGCTTATAACTTAGGCAACCAGTTGTTGTAGCAGTGTGCCGGTGAGACTGTGGTTTAGGCACTTTAGTAGTTGGGCTGACTAATAATATTATATTAGTCCTGTAGTCCCACATTCCTTCCGAGGACTTTATGTTATTATCATAATTATGTTAATTGTTATTTATTGTTATGATGCGAGTCTTAACCCAAAGGTTTCATTGGCAACACTAATAGCCAAACCTTTCATACTCGCATCATAACAATAATAACAATTAAACATAATTATGATAATAAACATAAATCCTCGGAAGGATGTGGGACTACAGCTAATATAATATTATTAGTCAGCCCAACTACTAAAGTCCAAACCACAGTCTCACCGGCACACTGCTACAACAACTGGTTGCCTAAGTTATAAGCCACACAGGCAAATTACGCCCGGACTACAAGCTTTACAGGCAACCTCAAACACTTGAGTAACAGGACTGCAACAAAGAGCTGGTCCTTTATACTCCAAACTGCAC
Source organism: Colocasia esculenta (assembly GCA_014218235.1). Classification (NCBI taxonomy): domain Eukaryota; kingdom Viridiplantae; phylum Streptophyta; class Magnoliopsida; order Alismatales; family Araceae; genus Colocasia; species Colocasia esculenta. The sequence continues at coordinate 87,850,372 of CM024759.1, forward strand.
TACGTCGGACACTACACACGAGGTAAGAGACTGGCTATTACGAAGCCAATCCATAACACCCTAAAACCATAATTGGAATCTTACCTAAAGAAAGGTAAACACCACAAGTGGAAGGTCCCATCACACGCCTCCCGAGCACAGTTCCACCAAACCACAGTACGCCTAGGCCACAATCCTCATCGACAGATTACCACAAGGTAACATGATTGACAACCATAAACTAATCCATATAAACTATAAACAAAGATCTACTTAAAACGAATAGGATACAACAAGTGACAGGTCAAACCACAAGAACTCCACAACACACGAGTACCCGAAAGGGTTGGTACCAAGTACCACCACAAACTACAAAGTAACCCATGAAGGGTACATGTACCTGCTACCTCAAGGTACCACAACACAAACACCCGTGCGAAGGGTACAAGTAGGTGATAAACACCACACAGAACCACAACTTTTACTGTGCCATCACTTAGGCACAACATTACAGGTGAAACCTCAACCGCAAGTCAACACAAGCCACAACCAGAGTCGGCAAAGCACGAGTCGAAAAGGACGACGCCGCCACACAGGAACAAACTACTGGCTGATCAGGCCAATATCCAACCCAGACAACACACAAGAACAACCTCTCAGCCTCGCAGTCACGGACAAAGTCCAACTGCCGCTCCACGAGAACAAGTCAAACAACTGTGGAGACAAACCAACACCACAACCTGCAGACACACAACTGCAGGTCCATGCCTGGCACCTCTAAGGTCTCTGGCCGGAGCACCCTCAAGTGAGGCACTGGAAAATAGGACTAGCTGGGGACCAGTGTCAACTACTGGTGTCCGTACCCCCAACTACGAGCGCGCTACAAGTGACTGCACACCCACAAACACAAGCTGCTGCCCTACTGTCGTCTTTCCCTCAGCCGGATGTACAACTCAAACACAGGAGTAAGGGTGTCCAGGAAGATAACACAGACCTCAACGGTACCACACTGTACCGTGACAAACCCCGAGCACAAGACACACACGTGCCTGGCTCACAAAGAACCTGGGTACCCGACTAGAGAGGCATCCGGATAGGCGCCGGACCACCACACTCGGCTAGCTCAACCACGGTATATACACAAACACTTTCTATTACCAAACACGGTACATATGTTAGGAATAGCTTGTTCCAGTCACCTTGTGACTACAGCTAACCTACCAATCACACACATTAAACCATATTAATATAACACCACGGCCTGTCGTCGGTCACCTTGTGACCTCCGTGGCAACACATACATCATTTACACATAAATCAATATAATACTTTTTGAAGGATAACAACAGACCAGGGCTAGGTCCACACATGACCTTCACTGCCCATCACCTCAAGTAACTACACAAATTATATTACAATAACATAACGACGACCACTAGCCATGCACACACTGCATGACACACAATTAGGGAAACACCACAATGTTATGGCTAGGTTCACACAGGAACCTCACGTCCCAATTACTACGACAAACCATAGAATTAATTACGACAATACGTGTGCCATGCACACACCCAAACCACGTAACACCACGTGTATAATACACCAGCCAGGTGCACCACACGTCATTCACGAAACAACATGTCCACCACATGCCAACACGCTCAAGAGCGCTACGGGTGCCAACGCACCACAAATACTACGTAAACCCAAGCCGATTACTCACACAACACATTACCACGTACAACATGCCCACCTCCGGAGCAATATGCTCCATGAGCGTAACAAGTGCACTGGCTCCACCTGTCATTGCCATGCACAACAAGTATCACCAACCAGATATTCCAATTACCACAAGCATACAAAATATATCCTCGACTGCGATCGCGACAGAGGCTAGGGCCGCCTTCTGATCGCGACCCACGACATGGCGCGACAAGAAATCCTGTCGCGACAAGTAAGGCCTGTCACTACCTCTTGCGACACCCCCGACAAACCGCGATAGGAACCTGGCCGCCATCAGATCGCGACCTAACTATACGTCGCAACAGGAACCCTAATGCGACGGATCGGGCTGTCGCGACAAGGTCGCGACACCCTGAGCCGTCGCCTTCACAGGCGAAAACCCTAATCCGGGAGGACTCCACGGATTACCACTCCAGACCATTCACCATGCTTAATTCACATTTTACATCTTTTAATGGATACCCTAGCATGGTATCTAATGTTCTTTAAGCTTTAAACGAATCAAATCCACACCATGAGCAATCCACACAATCAAACGAGGTACAACACCCTACCTTCACGAAGACGCGAAGACCGAAGTTCCCCTCGGTGTTTCCCCCCGCTCCACGCAACGTCCACGTAGTGAGAACACACCCCACTCACCTCCAGAACCTCGAATCGCCAAGAAACCTCGCAGCAGCTCACCCCTGGTCGAGAAGAGCATGTGAAAGCTCTGTGCCGGGTTCTTAAAACACACAGTGGTTAAGAACGTGACGCTTTCCCTACGTCGCAACCTGAACGCGACGTGGGAGACCGTCGCCTTCCTACTCCTGACGTCAGCATGCCACCCAGAGCACGACACTTGGCGCGCATGCAGACGTCACGCTCAACGGCGGCAACAAGAACGCGACCCCTAGGGATGTCGCGTCCAGAACGCGACGCATGCCCTGTCGCGTTCACAGGCAGAAAACCTGTGAGCGCTTTGGGCCCAATGACCGGCCACCAAGCCTCACAACGCGCGCAACACCTGAAACAAGCTAATGGGCCACACGTTGGCCACCAAACCCACTAAACCTGGATCCACGAGATTCGAAAAATGCGCGATATACATAATGTATCTGGAAAACTGTACTAGACCTGACATTTCATAGCAGTGACTAGACTCAGTAGATACCCTAGTGTCCTGACCATATTCACTGGGAGACTTGGATAGGATACTAAGATACCTTAAGGTACCGTTCCTTGAGCTTGCATTTTGGGAAATTTCTTGGAGTTTGGATACAGTGATGCAAGCTGGATTGCTGAAAACTTAGGGAGTAATGGGGTAAACATGGTATGTTTTTTACTCTGGGAGGTGGTGCAGTGGCCTGGAGGTCCACTAAACAAACCATCTTGTCTCGGTCTACTTTTTGAGGCTGAGTTGTGTGCTTTGGACACTACTGGTATGAGACTGATGGATTAAGGGACTTCTTACATAACTACCCCTAATGAGTAAGCCTATACCTACGGTCTCTATCCTTTGTGACAATATGACCACGATTGCTAAGTCAATTCAAAGTACAATCAAAAGGAAATGAGACATATTCAAATCAGACTTACTCTATAAGAGAATTAGTGTCTCAGGGAGTGATAGCTGTGGATTTTGTTGGTACCAAGTACAACACAGCAGATGCTCTAACTAAAGGACTTAATAAAAATCAAGTCCCGAAATTTAGTATATGGATGGGATTGAACCCATTAATTGTTCTCTGTAGTAGCAACCCAACCTATGTGAGTAGAGATCCTATAAAGAAGTTCAATGTGGTAACCACAAGCGTTGAGAGAACTGGAAGACACTAAAAATTTCTAGATACTTTGTATCTGAATTCACCCCTGTAATCGTAATACTAGTGTCTATAGCTGCAAGTTAGGTTGAGTTACCTACTCTTAATGGGTTCAAGCATGGAAAGGAAGGATGCGAGCAGTGCATCCTTAGAGAAGCCCACCTAAGTGAGTGCTACTGTGGGGCCGCAGTTACAGGGATTGGGTTATCCTAAATGTAACTTATGATATAGAAGGGCGCATCACCGTAAGTGCCACCCTGCAGATTGCTATCTATGTTTATATCATGTTTTTTCCATTGATAATCTTCACCCTAAAAAGAGTCAAGTTCAAGGCTTAGTTCATTTCAACTCTGGAAGAAAGATTTGAATACTCAGGTAGAAGTTCAAACCCGAAAGGTACTTCTATTGAAAGTATGATATGTGTCTCTCTTGATATGTGTTCCTCTTGGCAAACCATGAGTTGTGGGGAATGTTGAGTAGAAGAAGGGTGGTCGCAAGCTTAAGGGAAAACTCAAGGTTTGGTAGGAGGAGACCAGTGGCGGAGCCAGGGGAGCAAATGCCCCCCCCCCCCCCCCCCACCGTTAATTTTTTACATAAATTTTTTCCTTAATTTCTTGAGTGAATTAAATTGATGGGTATGTGAAGATTCTTTTAACTTTATTAATTGCCCCCTTTGTTTTGAGTATCCATGAACAAATAATCTTATTAATTGCCTCCCCTTCTAAAATTTCTGGCTCCGCCACTAGAGGAGAGTGTGCCTTATTGTTTATGGGTTTTTGTCCCATATTGGAAAACCAAGTAAGGGATGGCCTTTATAAGTCCTTGTGGTTCTAAGGACCTATTCCTATGGATCTAGAGGGAGGTATGCCCAAGACCACACACGCGCGTCCGCCCGCCGGCCTGGGCGGGCGCGCGCGTGTGAGGTGACCGCGGCCTTATTGGGCCGTCACTATTCTTCCTTCTATTTTTTCCTTTGTGCTTGGTGGGATGTGGGATGCACCCATCCTGAAGAAGTGAACCGGCGTATAGTGGGGCATGGGCAGTTTGTGATAAGAAGAGAGAGAGAAACCGAGTTGACCTAGTCTTCTTCCCGAAGAAACTCTCCTGCGGTCTCTCTCTTGCGCTCTCTGTCTGCAATGCCGTGCACACCACCGGGGAATTGCTCTATGCTGCTGGTCACTTCTTTCCCTCAGCCTTCGACGGGGACGTCGCCGTCTCTGCTTGCCGTCGGCGTGCCGCCCTTCCTCTCCGCCACCAACTTCTCCTTCTCCGCGTCGTCAGTGTCCGGTGCATGCTTCTTTTGCCCTACATTCGATAGAGATCCTTCTTTACATATTAGATAGTTTTCGATTTACGAGATCAACGTGTGCGACTGTCATCTCGTTGGATGTGATTGTACCTTGGGAGAAGATCGTTGTTTCCTTTTCGCACCTATAGTGGGGGCGATATCTTTTCTAAGGCAGTTCCTTTTGGCCGCCTCCACTGTCGCTATATATGATATATTCTTGTTCATATTTTCAGCATATATATATGTTACTTATCGGTGTTATCCTCTTGGAATGATGCCTATTTGATTTATGCAAACTTATATTATCATTATGTTTGCACTGTATGGATTACGATATGTTCTATCGTAATGCGAAACATTTTATTCCCACTGTTTTTACAACATGTTTACGTATGCAAATATCCTCAAAATCGTACATATCCTCCCTCCATGAAGAGGAGAGCATCAAGTACCCATCAAACTACTCTCCCCAAATGGGGACTCCATGTATATAATTTTACATGAATTGCCACTACAAGAGAAGCGGGATTACCGACGGATTTTCGACGATTTATTTCCGTCGGTAATTCCGACGGATATTCCGACGGCTATATGTCCGTCGAAAATAGGTCGGAAGTTCCGACAGAAATATTTCCGTCGGAAATATCCGTCGGTAATGAAATAATACGACGGATCTTCCGACAGACATATTACCGTCGGATATCCGTCGGTAGTAATTCCGACGATATTCCCTCCGTCGGAACTTCTGACAGATATTGGTAGTCGGAAATGCCGTCGGTAAAATACCTTTTTATTTCCTCCGTCGAAACCCCCCTTTTCCTCTCCCGCGCCGCTCTCTCTCTCTCTCTCTCTATCTCTCTCTCTCGTCGACGTCGCTCGCCGCTGCGCCCCTCGCCGCCGCCGATCGTCGCCGCCGCTCGCCGCCGCCGCCACTGCCCCGCTTGCCGCTGCTCGCCGCCGGCCACCCCTCTCCCGGTAAGTTCCACCTCCCCCTCTCTCCCCACTCCCGCCACCTTCCTCCGCCCCCTCCCCTTCCCACCCGGCCCCCCTCCCCCCCACACCAGCCCCTGCCCACGGCCCCCTCCCCTTCCACTCGCCCTCGTCCCCCTTCCCACCCGCCCCGGCCTCCCCCCTGCACGATGCCCCCCCCCACCCGGCCCCCTCCCCTTCCCACCCCCCCCCCCCACTTGCACATGGCGCCCCTCCCCTTTCCACCCCCCTTGCACCCGGCCCCCCTCCCCTTCCCACCCGGCCCCCCTCCCCCCCCCCCCCCCCCACACTCGGTTAACGTCGCGTGCTTTTCGGATCCATGCGGATCGTGTGGTGTTGTGGTTGTGGCGGCCGTTGTGATGCCAGTGTGAGTCTGGTTGTGTGGAATGTATGGTGTTCATGCGTGGCTTGAGCAGGTGCAGCACAGGGTTGGTCCGGAAATAGAATAGGACCTGCTGCTGTTCTGTCTGAGTTGGCGGCCAGGGTGTGGCCGTTGACTGTTGGCGTCCAGGTTCATGGACGTTGACTTCTTGAACTTAACGGCAGCTTTTTGTGGACGTTTAGGCTGGCGGTGCTTGTTGGCGACATGGGGTTTACGCCAACCTGACAGTTCTGCAGTTATAGCTCACCCGAGGGCTGTTCTCTCAGCTCACTCTCTTCCCCTCTTGCCCCAGCTTCGCGCCCCGAGTTTCTAAAGCTTCCAGCAGGTGCCGAGGAGTAGTTGGACGATCGTAGAACGCGCGGCATCGCTGAATTACGCGAGGAAACGTCGCGGAGTGGTGCAATTCGCGTGGGAGCTCGCGGAGGGCTCGGCGTGAACCAGGAGATCGTGAGAGATTCTAACACGTTCTGAGGTAGGGACGAACCCGTTTAGCTCCGTAGAAACATTAAAACACATCATAATCACTTGAACCAGCATGATCTCCATGTTGGGATAGAGTTGCACCAAGCGGGATAATGGGTGGTTTGAGTAGTTTTACTGTACGAATCATGTTATAACGGGTTTTATTGGATTCTAGCATGCTAAAGGAATTGCATTTGCATGTTTTTCAGTAGTTAGAACAGTTAGAAAACCCGCAGGGCCGATTAGGGTTTTTTTGCAGGGTTTATGGCCGGAGAACTTGGCGTCAACATCGCTTGTCGCCAAGGTCCTCACCAGGAGGTTAACGGCCAGGACCCTTGCCGTTGACTCCCAGTAAGCGGCAATCGATGTGGCCGCCTACTTCTATTTGAGTAGAAATAACTAAGTACAATAATTATCGAAAATTGCATGTGTGTTGACGCATGAGGTGCACTGAGTGCACTTGGTTTACGTGTTTAGCATACAAGGTATGCTATTAGTTGTTTACTTCGTGACTGCGCGTTGTGTATGCGAGTCAGTTGGGTTCACGTGTAGTGGACCAGTGGTTACTTGTGGTTTTACGTGGGTTTCACGTGGTTTTTGTGTGACGTGCACGTGGTTCTGTGTACGTGGCGAGTAGTACGACGCCTACCGTGGTTACCTCTTCAGTGGGTGCCCAGGTTCTTTGTGAGCCAGCTGTTAGCTCGGGGCTTTGTCCCGGTACTTGTGCTGTACCGTCGAGGTCTGTGTCGTCTGACCTGGACACCCTCACTCTTGTGTTAGAGTTGTACATCCGGCTGAGGGAAAGACGACAGTGGGACAGTGACACTTGTGTTTGTTTTTAGTCACTTGTAGCGCGCTCGTAGTTGGGGGTACGGACACCAGTAGTCGACACTGGTCCCCAGCTAGTCCTTTCCAGTGCCTCACTCTAGCGAGCCCAGGCCAGGGTCTCTGGAGGTGCCAGGCATGGGCCTGTGACCGTGTGGTCTGCAGGTTTGTGGTGTTTAGTTGGTCTCCACAGTTGCTTGACCTTTTTACGTGGAGCGGCAGCTGGACCTTCGTCCGTGGCTGCGAGACTGAGAGGTAGACCTGTGTTAGTTGTCCGAGTCAGTTTCTGGTGTCGCGAACCAGTTCACGTGGCTCGTGTTGGCTGTCTCTACTTTAGCTTGTGCACCTGTACTGGTTTTGCCGTTTAATTATTATTGTTGTTCTCGTAGTCGGCAGACGGTGAGTACTTTTACATCTTTACTTACCTGCTTAGTTGTTATATTAATTGTTGGTGTTGTTTGCTATTCACACTCGTGGTGTTTGTTTTGCTCGGTTTGGGGGAGTTCCCTACTGAGCCAGTGACTAGAGAGGCTCACCCCTACCCCCACAGTGAGAGCGAGGAGGACGTCTCTCGTCCGACGTCCAGTTCCGGGCCGCATCGTAGCGTTGCAGGGTCAGCACCTCCAGCAGAGTAGTTTCAGCAGTGTAGTTCTGTATTGTTTACTTTCTTCAGTTGTACCTCGGGTATGCCCCAGGCTCTTGTACTTCTTTTCAGTTTTTGTGAAAATTTGGCTATGTAAATTTGTGGAATATATATGAAATGCGGTGTGTTCCTTTATGTTTACACGGACTGTGGTTTGGTATCCCTTGCGAGGCTTCGGCCCGTTCGCGGGAGGGGGACTCGGATCAAGTACGTTATCGGTTTAACGGGCTTGGCCGAGGCGATCCGCCACACTCGGCCCCCCTCCCCTCCCACCCGGCCCCCCTCCCCTTCCCACCCGACCCCTACACGGCGCCCCTCCCCTTTCCACCCCCCCCCCCCCCACTTGCACCCTCCCCCCTCCCCTTCCACCCCGGCCCCCTCCTCCCCCTGCACGATGCCCCCCTCCCCTTCCCAGCCGCCCCCCCTCCCCCACATTCCCCAGTCCCCTCCCCCCCCACCCCCGTACAGTCCCCCCCCCCCCCCCCCACATTCCCCCCCCCTCCCCCACATTCCCCAGTCCCATCCTCCCCCACCCCACACTCCCTTGCCCCCCCTCCTTCCCACCCGACCCCTGCACGGCGCCCCTCCCCTTTCCACCCCCCCTCCCCCACATTCCCACAGTCCCATCCTCCCCCACCCCACACTCCCTTGGCCCAGTATAGTCCCCCCCTCCCCCACATGCATCCACCCCCCCCCCCCCCTCCGCGCGTCCCCCCCCTCCCCCCACAGTCTTCCTATAAGAGCAAAATGTCACCTTGCGCCTGCAGAAGTGTTCAAGGCATTTGCACTTAGTTAATAGCCGGTGTCAAATTTTAATGGTTTATATCATCCTATTTAATGAAGTCATATATATTCTGAGTTATGTTAAAGAAAAAATGAAAAAGATGCTGATTAGCCTATGATTGGTTTAGCACTTAGATGAATTAGTGTATTGATCAATGAAGCTTGTCTTGCTTACCAGTGGATAAAAATAGTTGATGTGTTGAAAAAGTAAAATTGTTAGATTCTGTAGAGATATCGTTTTGCTTTATAAATTGGGTCTTCAAAGTATGTATAAAAAAATGTCAACTTTGATGAAAATGATGATGAAGTTTTTTTATTCACATGCAAATTTTAGTTCCACTAACATTTGTCATGACTTGCAATAGATACATGTGTGTGGACTGAGTCTTTAATGGCTTCTACTCTTGATGTGTTTATCAGTCATTGATCATTCATAATACAGGACTCCTGTTGGGTTCTATATCCATCCTGTACACTCAGTGTTCATACCTTGATTGAAATCTGGCAGTCCACACATAGACAGTTTGATTAAGTACTTTTATTTTTTATTATAGTTTTAATTTAGAGTGCACTGGTTTGATTAGTACCGTACCATAGATTGGTTGGTTCAATTCGATTTATCGGTCTAACCAACCATATTTTCAATGATGATTTGAGTTACACATATGGACCTAGCATTTGCAAATATACTAAAATTTAAGATTTTTAGTAAATATACCCTTGTTAAAATATAATTGGACAAAATTCTATTTTAAATTCTCGTTGTCACTAAAAACCCTATTTGCGAGAATACATTTGTATCTATAACAAGTCGCCATAGTTTGGTAAGAAATTTTCAAAGGTCAATAATGGCATGGCCTCATCCATCCTAAATGTTGGTATGGAAGACTTTTTTAACCCGGTGCGGCCAACATGGCAGGTATGGGCCCCGCTAGGTTTTAAGTATGAGCACCACTTGGTGCAAACTCCCATGGGGATTTGCATCCAGGTGGATGCAAACCACCATCCCATTGGGGGTGGGCACACCCCTAGGGTGCAATCAATAAATGTGTTAGTCTAATGGAGTTTTCAAAGTAGTTTGTGCAATCAAATAATGAATACGAAAAGCTTTGGATGGGAGATTAAAAGATGTATTTTTGTTTGGATTTGAAATTGTTTAGAGTACTTCTCTACTGTGGATAGCACATAAGCTAACACATTGATGTTTGGTGTGTGTGTATAGTTAAAAATTCTAAAAATTAGATCCGGACCTACAAGTTCCTTCTCCTAATTGCTTATATTCAAAGCTTTGGTAAATTAAATTATTTTTTATTTATCTTGCTCGCTGTTATTTTTTTACGCTTGACATGAAAATAAACAATGCAATGACTTCTTTGTTAAACATATTGTTTACTTTCACAAATTTCACACTGCAAGTTAATCATTCAACATTCGTATGTTTATTTGCAACCATTTGATTGATTTTTTCATATTTACCATATTATGATTTAATTTCATATTTTAAATTACTCATGAATAAAATGTTATAAATTTTTTTCTAATTAGTGATGAGAGTTCGCGATTGAAAATTAGACTCAAAGAAGAACAAATGTCCAACGTATCAAAGTACTTGTTTGTTTGAACGTAAAATATTTCCGCTCGATATTCGAAGATTGCATGATGGTTTACTTTTGGTGAAAGAGAAGATGACGAAAATCATAAAGATTATTCGGAAAGAAGAAAGACAAAGTTTAGAAAATAAAAGTGGATTATCTGTTATTGTTCAAGATGAAAAGGAGTGCGATATTTTGTAATCTTACGACGCAGTTGGTGTGGTACTATGTACATGTTTATTGGAAAAGACTGGTGTAAATTTGTGAAATAATTGTGTCAAAGAACTTGACATTCTCAAAGTTATGTCTTCCATTATGTACGAAGAGATGTATTTGGCAAACTATATTTAGGGATATCAGTGGTTAGTTCACTCCCTAGGAAATCTACTGAGAAGCTGGTGAATAAAGAGCCGATCAAGTGGTGGTGGCCTAATGAAGACATCACGGTTTGTGTTATTTTTAATGTTCAATACCATTAAGTATTTATATAGTGCTCAAATTTATTTGATATTCATGTATGTTTACTCTTCATTTATCTTTACGTCAACGCTTTATTTCACCCATTAGCTCTGGGACTCTCCATATAACGTATGTATGGTACTTGAATGATGCGAGGGTGTGTTGGATTTTAACTCGGGACATGACATTTAATCTATAGGAAAATGTCGGAGAATCGGTCATGGATGTACCGTGGAATAGTGAATGGAGTTGTGACCGAGGAGTTTAAAGACGGAGTTGACAGTTTTATGAGTTTGCATTGAGTAATACATCAGTAGCAGTTGATCCGATGGGTAACATCCGATGTCCGTGTTCGGCTTGTAAGAACAGAAAGTGGATATCGACATGGGATGTGCAGCATCATCTGTATACGAGAGGATTTGTTGGCCATTATGAGTTATGGTTGTGTCATGGTGAGTTGAATATTCAGTCGTCTGCACCAGCTAATTACTTTGCCTCCACAAGTACGTACGTAGACATGGTTGTCGATGCTGCTGGTCCGGAGTTCAATATCTGAAGATCAAACAAATGAAGAAGTGCCGATGATACAGCTCAGAGATTTTATCAGTTACTTCGAGATGCTGATGAGCCATTATGGGATGGTTGTGAGAAGCATACACGTTGTCTGCAGTGTCGCAGCTATTGAATTTGAAATCTGAATTCATATGAGCGAGAGTTGTTTTGACCGGCTTCTCTTACTGGTCAAGAGCATGCTTCCTCAATCAGAGAGGTTACCTTCTGACTTTTACCGTGCGAAGAAGATGGTGAATGCTTTGGGGCTTGGTTTTATGAAAATTGATGCATGTCCGAATCACTGTATACTGTACTACAAAGAGGATGCAGATAAGACATCATGCTGTATTTGTAAGCATGATAGGTTTCAAGCCCAAGAGAGGGGACAAGTCAAAGCAGAAGGATGTTCCGTATAAGTCATTGCGGTACTTTCCTATCACACCCAGATTGCAGCGATTGTTCATGTCCTCGAGGACAGCTGGACATATGACATGGCATGCGGAAAGAGTCCGTCGCGACGAAGGTGAAATGAGTCATCCTGCCGATGGTGAAGCTTGGCTCATTTTAGCCATACTCATCCTTACTCTCAAGGATCCACGCAACGTACGGCTTGGTTTATGCACAGATGGTTTCAATCCTTTCGGAGGCTCGGTGGCATCTTACTCATGTTGGCCAGTATTCTTAACACCGTATAACCTTCCGCCAGGCATGTGCATGAAGCGTGAGAATCTGTTCCTTTCATTGCTGATTCCGGGTCCAAAAAGTCCAGGAAGAATATAGACATATATCTCAGACCGTTGATGATGAGATGAAATTGTTATGGTCAGATGGTGTGCAGTCTTATGATGCATCCAGAAAACAGAATTTCAATCTGAAGGCTGCAGTAATGTGGACATAAGTGACTTTCCAGCCTACGACATGTTATCTGGCTGGAGCACACATGGGAGGTTGGCATGTCCTTATTGCATGGAAGATTCTAAATCATTTGTGTTGAAATCTGGGAGAAATCTTGTTGTTTCGATTGTCATCGGCCGTTTCTACCCAGTAACCATCCTTTCCGAAAGCAAAAGGATTCTTTTATTAAAAATACAACTGTGATGGAGGAGGTAGATATGGAACGGGTGTCTGGTGGAAACATGGCGAGGCGGGTCCAGAACTTACTGACTGTAACACAACTGGCTAGTAGTACCCGACAAATCTCTGGCTTTGGAAGGATCACAATTGGGTGAAGCAAAGCATTTTTTGGGAATTGCCTTATTGGTCAACACTTTTGATACGTCATAACCTAGACGTCATGCATATAGAGAAGAATGTTTTTGATAATGTGTTCAACACAGTTATGGACGTCAAAGGTAAAACGAAGGATAACGTCAGGCACGGGTCGATTTGAAAGTACTTTGCAAACGTCCAGAACTAGAGCTACAGCATGTTCAAGGAAAAGTGGTGCAACCTAAAGCTGCATATGTGCTTGGGGCCAGATAGATTAAGGAAGTGTTGCAATGGTTAAAGCAATTGAGATTTCCGGATGGATATGTCTCGAATATTGCGCGTTGTGTAAATGTCAACGAGGGAAAAATATACGGAATGAAGAGTCATAACTGCCATGTTTTCATGCAAAACTGATGCCTCTGCTTTTCGTGAGTTGTTGCCGAAACAGGGAGCAATGACTGAGCTGAGTCAATTCTTCAGGATTTTATCTGCATCAGAACTTAAAATTCATGACTTGCAAAATATAGAGCAAAATATAATTCAGACAGTCTGTAAATTAGAGAAAATATTTCCTCCAGCATTCTTTGATTCAATGGAGCACCTGATCATCCATTTACCATATGAGGCAAGGGTCGAGGACCAGTACAATTTCGATGGATGTATCCGTTTGAGAGGTATATTTCTACATCTCAATTTATTGCCATTACGACGATCTTTTATATTACTTATGTATGCATTTGAATTATTGTCGTAGGTGCATGCACGATCTTAAGATGAAAGTCCGTAACAAAGCACAAGTTGAGGGCTCCATTACTCAGGCGTACCTCATTGAGGAGATATCGAACTTCTGTTCGATGTACTTTGACACGGAAATACGAACCCGACGCACTCAACCTCCACGTAATGATGATGGTGGAGATTCCGAGGTGTCAGACCGACTCTCTGTATTCAAGTGTGCCGGACGAGCGTTCGGATCTTCATCTACTCGCGCACTCCAAGACAGAGAGTTGGTAGCTGCGGAGATCTACGTGTTCATGAATTGCGAAGAACTAGACCCTTACATTCAGTAAGCTCTCCACGCTTATTCGTCATCATTTGCGTGCATTGCTGCAGAACCTAACGGTTGTGTGACATTTACATTGCAGAGAGTTTGACTCGGTCATATTGCGACGGAATCCACGTCTAACTGACGTGCAGGTTGAAAGGAACGGGAGAAGTCTTTTCCTACTTGTTAAGATCTCGAGTATGTGGCTAATTATTTTGAAACATACGTGTTATGTTTTTATGCAGAGTGAGTTGAAGTCATTTATTCAATGTTTGTCTATTTATCTCATAATAGGTTGAACAAGGCTTCATTCCCGATTCAAGAGTACAACAGATTAGTTTTGGCCCCTCGAAGATTGTACGTGTCTATCCATGCTACATTGTGAAGGATACAGATTTCACATGAGAGATTATGGACGGAATAAGTCTACGATGAACAGCGGCGTATGTGTGAAGGGAAGTGCCTATAATGAAAATGAAACTTACTATTATGGCATTCTCGAAGAAGTCATTGAACTGCAATTTTTGGGACAAGACAACAATGTATTTCTGTTCAAGTGTCATTGGTTTGACCCGACATCTATTCGTCATGACACAACATATGGATTAATCGATGTGAAGCATAAGTTCAAATTGAGTACATATGAGCCATTCATCCTGGCGGCACAAGCCCAACAAGTTTATTATTCAAATTATACATCCCTCAAATTAAGAGATTGGTGGGCTGCATGTAGAGTGAAATCAAGACTATTCCCTGAGTATGAGCTTCTCCCGACTGATGATGAGCTCGAAGGTGTTAATGACAACTTTTTCCAATCAGATCGGAGTGACGCACGAGAGTTGGCAGCTTCTACGCAGTACAATGTTCATGATATAAATGAAACAATTTCCTTACATAAGGATAACGAACAAGAAGAAGTTGACCCAAATGTCGCTGAGCGGGAGGTGGAGTCTGATGTGGAGGAAGACTCCCAAGATGATGAGGATGAATTCTAGGATGATGAGCTGAATTAAACATGTCTTCAGCATCTGATGATGAATATAGATAATTACTGCATATTTTGTAAGAAATTGGTGTAGTTGTTCATTACATGTTCATAATAATTGCTACTTCAAATTGAGTGTTGATGACTTGCTATATCTTTATTGTATCAATAGAGATATGGTACGTGGAGGACGCAGTCGGAGGGTTGCCACGTCCGTTGGCAGAGGACTGCCTCCCCGTCCACGTCTGCCTCCAGGTCCGCGACAGGTATATGCATATGTACACAAAAAACCATATGGGTATTATTGTTTATATTGATTTCACGAGAACTAACGTACATACAATTTTACAGGGACTGCCTCCCCGTCCACGCCCGTCTTTCCAGCGACAGGTAAATTTCTATATTGTTGTTTATTTGAAATTCATAATTTCTAATGTATATGAAATTTTGCAGGGACTGCCTCCCCGTCCACGCCCGTCGTCCCAGCGACAGGTAATTTTCTACATTGTTGTTTATTTGAAATTCATAATTTCTAATGTGTATGAAATTTTGCAGAACTGCCTCTCCGTCCACGCCCGTCGTCCCAACGACAGGTAAATTTCTATATTGTTGTTTATTTGAAATTCATAATTTCTAATGTGTATGAAATTTTGCAGGGACTGCCTCCCCGTCCACGCCCGTCGTCCCAGCGACAGGTAATTTTCTACATTGTTGTTTATTTGAAATTCATAATTTCTAATGTGTATGAAATTTTGCAGGGACTGCCTCCCTCGTCCACGCCACCTTCGTCTTCTTCCTCACCACAAGGTAAACATAGTTTCAATAGATTAGTATGTTTGGTCTCTTGCAATTTATACAATAAAAGTGTACTAAATTGTTTTCAACAGAGGTGGAGAGCCAGCATCCAGCAGCTGAGGAGGGGCCTCAGCTACCAGGACGACAACCATGCTGGATCTCAGGGTAAAGTTCATCATCTCAGTGTTACTGTATTTGTTATTTAGGATATACATTTCATGTAGAAAATTAATGTGGAATTGCAGGGGGAAGATAGATCCCAGTCCTGCTTCCCGCTATATTACGACGTTGGTCCACGCACATATTTCAGGACCAGTGGATGCATGGAGAGACTTCCCGGTGCCAGTCCGAGATTTATTATTTGACATGTTTACGGTATTTTTATTTTTTAGAAGAGTTGAAGTCATTTATTCATTATTATTATTTGGGTTTATTGCAGAACGTTGATTAATTTTATTTCTTTACAGCGGAGGTTCGCGTTCACGAGACCAGGATCTCCCTCGGCTCGAGCCGTCTGGGAGATTACGGCCCAGACTAATTTAAGAAAGTCGATGTGGGAGGCACGGGACAAGGCAATGAAGACCATAGGGAACCGGGATCCTATGGCTTGGGTGGATTACGGCCCTGTTTGGCTGCGGACGGACTATTGGGAGTCCCTTTGCGCGCGTTGGGCTGCTGGACCATGGCAGCAGCGGTCACAGGCGGCAATACGCAACAGAGCAACTCAACCGGAAAGAATGTGCATACTAGTGGATCCGTATCTTATGCGACCCACAGTCAAAAATTGGTAAGTATTTTATTGTTCGATTCATATATACATATGGATTATTATTGTGAAACTAACTAATTTTGTTGAATTTTAAGCATCACGACCTGGAGCGTGCCCCTACTTTCCGCGAGTTATTTGACCGGACTCATAAGCGGAAGGGGACAGATGACTATGTTATCGAGAGTGCCGCGCACGATTGCTGTAAGTCAAGCTTTAAATTATGAATTCAATTATGATATTAAAGTAATTTGTTTTCAATAATTTAATTTAAATTATTTTACAGGAGACGTACGACAGGACGATGATGGCGGAGCGCTACACAGAGGGCACTCCCCAGCCAGATTTGGATGCGGATGCTTGGGTCGAGGCAGCGGAAGTGCCGAGGAAGGGTCGAGTGTATGGCTTTGGGGACAGCCTAGATACTCATCGAGTGTTGTCCTCATATGCCAGTTCGATCGCTCCTCCGGCACACGCGAGTTCATCTTCTGCGCCGCCCGTCAGTGGTGTAGAGGACATTAGAGGCATCATTCGGGAGGAGCTACGTACAGAGCTACAGACGCAGCGGGAAGAGCTACAGACGCAGCGGGTAGAGCTACAGGCGCAGCGGGTAGACAAGAGACGCAGCGGGTACATCTACAGATGCAGTTCAGCGATATGGTTCAGCAGTTCATGTCAATAATGCAGGGAGTACGCCCCACACAGCCAGCAGCTCAGGTCAGTATTAGTATTAATTTCATATACTTAGGATTGGGCCAGGCGTCCAACACGACCGAGTGGGTTAAAGTAACGTGTAGAAACTGACGGAATCCAATTTGGATCCGCGGATTGGGTTGGGCATTCAAAGGACCGATCTAAAAACACGGTCAACCATATATAAATGGTTAAAACACGCAACCCGAAGGTCCAAAATCCCAAATAGGCGGATCGGCGTGTGCCGTTTTCTCCGACACGACCAGTGGGTTAAAGTGACGTGTGGGAACTGACGGAATCCAATTTGGATCTCCGGATTGGGTCGGGCGTTCAATTGACGGATCTAAAAAATACCCAAGTATATATATAAAGGGTCAAAACAAAACCCAGGGGTCCAAAATCCCAAATAGGGATCGGATCGGCGTGCCGTTTTCTCCGACACGACCGGGTGGGTTAAAGTGACGTGTGGGAACTGACGGAATCCAATTTGGATCTCCGGATTGGGTTGAGCATTCAAATGACGGATCTAAAAAACAGCCAAGTATATATAAAGGGTCAAAACACACAACCTGGGGGTCTAAAATCCCAAATAGGGATCCGATCGACGTGCTGTTTTCTCCAACACACACCGGTGGGTTAAAGTGACGTGTAGAAACTGACGGAATCCAATTTGGATCCCCGGATTGGGTTGGACATTCAAAGGACCGATCTAAAAACACCGGTCAACCATATATAATGGTTAAAACACGCAATCCGGGGGTCCAAAATCCCAATAGGGATCGGATCGGCGTGCCGTTTTCTCCGACACGACCAGGTGGGTTAAAATGTCGTGTGGGAACTGACGGAATCCAATTTGGATCTCCGGATTGGGTCGGGCGTTCAATTGACGGATCTAAAAAATACCCAAGTATATATATAAAGGGTCAAAACACACAACCCGGGGTCAAAAATCCGCAATAGGGATCGATCGGCGTGCCGTTTTCTCCGACACGACCGGTAGGTTAAAGTGACGTGTGGGAACTGACGGAATCCAATTTGGATCTCCGGATTGGGTTGAGCATTCAAATGACGGATCTAAAAAACACCCAAGTATATATAAAGGGTCAAAACACACAACCCGGGGTCTAAAATCCTAAATAGGGATCCGATCGACGTGCCGTTTTCTCCAACACGACCGGGTGGGTTAAAGTGACGTGTAGAAACTGACGGAATCCAATTTGGATCCCCGGATTGGGTTGGGCATTCAAAGGACCGATCTAAAAACACGGTCAACCATATATAAATGGTTAAAACACGCAACCCGGAGGTCCAAAATCCCAAATAGGGATCGGATCGGCGTGTCGTTTTCTCCGACACGACCAGGTGGGTTAAAGTGACGTGTGGGAACTGACGGAATCCAATTTGGATCTCCGGATTGGGTCGGGTGTTCAATTGACGGATCTAAAAAATACTCAAGTATATATATAAAGGGTCAAAACACAGAACCCGGGGGTCCAAAATCCCAAATAGGGATCGGATCGGCATGCCGTTTTCTCCGACACGACTGGGTGGGTTAAAGTGACGTGTGGGAACTGATGGAATCCAATTTGGATCTCCGGATTGGGTTGAGCATTCAAATGACGGATCTAAAAAACACCCAAGTATATATAAAGGGTCAAAGCACACAACCCGGGGTCCAAAATCCCAAATAGGGATCGGATCGGCGTGTCGTTTTCTCCGACACGACCGGGTGGTTTAAGTGACGTGTGGGAACTGACGTAATCCAATTTGGATCTCCGGATTGGGTTGAGCATTCAAATGACGGATCTAAAAACCCCAGTATATAAATGTAACGACCCAGAATCTGCATTACCAGTAACAACCAGTAACCCGAATTCTGACCCGCTAACCCACGAGACAAGCTCGGAAGGGTAGGAAGTGAAGTCCGAGGAGACTATATGTAAGAAGATACACACCATGCAAAGCAGTAAAATTCCACTATAAACATATCATATACAACGTCAAGTCTGAGACAAAGTACAGAGTACAGAAGTACAACAAAAAGGTACAACTCACTGCAGCTAGGGAGCACCAACACCGGAGTGGCTAGACTCGCCTAGAACGGAGTCGACGAAGACCCACCCGAAAGGGAAGGGAGTGAGTCTCAAGAAAGAGACCCAGTAGGGAAAAGTAACCCCACCGGCAACTGAACTAAAGTGCGGAAAGTAAAAACTAAAAGTAAGTACACGTCACACCACGACACAAAACTGTAAACCACGCGGCTCAGTACACACACTCAGACACACAACAAGTGGACTCAGCTAGGGTCTGTGGCTCGGCGTCCCGTCACCACAGAGGCTCTCAACCCCAGCCACGTGTGCACACTACAGACGCTCTCTCTCGCGTCTGGTCCACGACCGGTTTTTTTCCCCTACGCTTGACCCTAGCGGTAGAGAAGGGGCTCCACGGAGACCGGCTCAAAACCACCACAAGTAGTACGC
This sequence comes from Colocasia esculenta, assembly GCA_014218235.1. NCBI lineage: Eukaryota > Viridiplantae > Streptophyta > Magnoliopsida > Alismatales > Araceae > Colocasia > Colocasia esculenta. The sequence goes on from CM024759.1 coordinate 87,869,848, forward strand.
ACAGGACGGAGTCGCACTCGGTGTCCTGGCTCACTAGCGGAGGACAACCACACGCTAGTCGTCTAGACGGAGTCGCACCCACGCCTAGGTAACACAACAGAAACGGGTACACGTAACGCAACGCGCGTACAACAGACGGAACACACTCAACGTCTGAAACCCCGTACAGTAGTAAACACCTCGTGCCACAAACAACTACTCCTATGCACAGGCGGAGTCACACTCTAAGCCTGGCCCACATGTGCTATTAGGGCGGACATCACATGTCAATCGCCTCTAATCACACAACTTAAGTCTGCTGGGACACAAAATATAATCGGCCACATCGATTGCCGCCAATCAGAGATAAACGGCAGCCCTATGCCGTCAATAATAACTAAACGGCATCGACCTTGTCGTTTAAATCATCCCTGAAGATCTCAACGTCACAGATGTGGACGTTGATATCTTCAGTCCCCCATACCCAGAACTGAACCGAATCAGTCCCAATGGGCAGAACCACTCAACCAGATTCCGACTGATGGCGGGAAACACTTCCTCTCATCAATCTACACTACCAGAACATCTAAACTAAACATTCTAACACTTAGATTGTCTAATTCACCCAAAGTCCCGGCATGATACAACCCAAACCCTAAACCATAAATTGCATTCCAATTCACTTAATTGGGCATGCTAGTTTGCTGGGAGGGTTATAGGGGTTAAGTCCCTACCTCAGAACGCCTTAAGATCCCCAAACAGCCACTACTCGCGCCGGATTACCCCGAAGACTCCGCGCGAATCGCACCAAAACCACACGTTTCCCGCCCGATCAAGCAACGCCACACGATCCAGGGCCTTCCCACGAGCTCAAATCACCCAACAGAAGCTGCAGGAATCAAGAAGGCAAAGGTGGAAGGAAGTAGAGGAAGGAGAAGAAGAAGCTCTGCTCTCGGGCTGCCCTATTTCAACAGGACTGATTAGTCGACGTCAACATCTATGGCCACCAACTGAACCGCCTACAGACTGACGTCCAGATCCCATGTCGTTGAGTTCAACATCAGACGTCCACATCGCTGGACGCTGACTCTGACTCAACGGCAAGCCTTGGCCGTCAACCCCAAGTCAACGACAATGGTCTTGTCGTCGACCACACAGAACCACTACAGACCCAATAAGGATCCACTAAAGACCCGAGACCTTACATAAAGGGTCAAAACACACAACCTGGGGGTCTAAAATCCCAAATAGGGATCCGATCGACGTGCCGTTTTCTCCGACACGACCGGGTGGGTTAAAGTGACGTGTAGAAACTAACGGAATCCAATTTGGATCCCCGGATTGGGTTGGGCATTCAAAGGACCGATCTAAAAACACGGTCAACCATATATAAATGGTTAAAACACGCAACCTGGGGGTCCAAAATCCCAAATAGGGATCGGATCGGCGTGCCGTCTTCTCCGACACGACCAGGTGGGTTAAAGTGACGTGTGGGAACTGACGGAATCCAATTTGGATCTCGGATTGGGTTGGGCGTTCAATTGACGGATCTAAAAAATACCAAGTATATATATAAAGGGTCAAAACACACAACCCGGGGGTCCAAAATCCCAAATAGGGATCGGATCGACGTGCCGTTTTCTCCGACACGACCGGGTGGGTTAAAGTGACGTGTGGGAACTGACGGAATCCAATTTGGATCTCCGGATTGGGTTGAGCATTCAAATGACGGATCTAAAAAACACCCAAGTATATATAAAGGGTCAAAACACACAACCGGGGTCTAAAATCCCAAATAGGGATCTGATCGACGTGCCGTTTTCTCCAACACGACCGGGTGAGTTAAAGTGACGTGTAGAAACTGACGGAATCTAATTTGGATCCCCGGATTGGGTTGGGCATTCAAAGGACCGATCTAAAAACACGGTCAACCATATATAAATGGTTAAAACACGCAACCCGGAGGTCCAAAATCCCAAATAGGGATCGGATCGGCGTGCCGTTTTCTCCGACACGACCAGGTGGGTTAAAGTGACGTGTGGGAACTGACGGAATCCAATTTGGATCTCCGGATTGAGTTGGGCGTTCAATTGACGGATCTAAAAAATACCCAAGTATATATATAAAGGGTCAAAACACACAACCCGGGGGTCCAAAATCCCAAATAGGGATCGGATCGGCATGCCGTTTTCTCCGACACGACCGGGTGGGTTAAAGTGACGTGTGAGAACTGACGGAATCCAATTTGGATCTCCGGATTGGGTTGAGCATTCAAATGACGGATCTAAAAAACACCCAAGTATATATAAAGGGTCAAAACACACAACCCGGGGTCTAAAATCCCAAATAGGGATCCGATCGACGTGCCGTTTTCTCCAACACGACCGGGTGGGTTAAAGTGACGTGTAGAAACTGACGGAATCCATTTGGATCCCCGGATTGGGTTGGGCATTCAAAGGACCGATCTAAAAACACGGTCAACCATATATAAATGGTTAAAACACGCAACCCGGGGGTCCAAAATCCCAAATAGGGATCGGATCGGCGTGCCGTTTTCTCCGACACGACCAGGTGGGTTAAAGTGACATGTGGGAACTGACGGAATCCAATTTGGATCTCCAGATTGGGTCGGGCGTTCAATTGACGGATCTAAAAAATACCCAAGTATATATATAAAGGGTCAAAACACACAACCCGGGGGTCCAAAATCCCAAATAGGGATCGGATCGGCGTGCCGTTTTCTCCGACACGACCGGGTGGGTTTAAGTGACGTGTGGGAACTGACGGAATCCAATTTGGATCTCCGGATTGGGTTGAGCATTCAAATGACGGATCTAAAAAACACCCAAGTATATATAAAGGGTCAAAACACACAACCCGGGGGTCTAAAATCCCAAATAGGGATCTGATCGACGTGCCGTTTTCTCCGACACGACCGGGTGGGTTAAAGTGACGTGTAGAAACTAACGGAATCCAATTTGGATCCCCGGATTGGGTTGGGCATTCAAAGGAGGGATCTAAAAACACTGCCAAACATATATAAATGGTTAAAAGACGCACCCCGGGGGTCTAAAATCTCAAATAGGGATTCGATCGATGTGCAGTTTTCTCCGACACGACCGGGTGGATTAAAGTGACGTGTGGGAACTGACGGAATCCAATTTGGATCTCCGGATTGGGTTGGACATTCAAAGGACGGATCTAAAAACACCCAAGAAAATGATGGATCTAAAAATAGTATTGTATTAAGCTTGAGAAATAATCACATGTTTTAAATTTCATTTTTGAAAATAATGTATGTCTTTTATTTATTATTAATGTTTCTCATTTTAATTTGTTTTAATATATGAACTAGCTCCAGACGATGACGAGGCAGAGACAGCAGACGATCCAGCAGATCTATGTTGATTTTTGTATTCATTATTCTATATGATTTTATATTTATTGTATTTTATGATTTTATGTTGATTGTTAGTATTTGTTAAATTTATAAATATTGTAGCAGGTTTGACATTATAGTAATGTTGACAAATCATTTTTATTTGTCTATTTTTTTAAAAAAATATGTGACTTTTCCGACGGATTTCCGACGGATAAGTATCCGTCGGAACTTATAAATTACCGACGGAAAAAGACCGTCAGTAATACCGTCGGAAAATACTGACGGATTGACCGACGGATAAGTATCCGTCGGAACTGTTAAATTACCGACGGCTAAATACCGTCGGCAATTCCGTCGAAAAATACGGACGGCTTTACCGACGGATTATATCCGTCAGAGGTTTCGACCGAATTCCGACAGAATTGTCGTCCGTCGGAAATTTCTGACCAACTATTTCCGACGGAAAGTTTCCGACGACCTTTGGACGGAAAGCGGTCGGAAGAAGCATTTTTCGACGGAATACCGACGGATTTCCGACGGATTATGTCCGTCGAAAATAGCGCATTTTCTTGTAGTGTGCTGAAGTGTTCAATTGGTGCATAACCTTATAATTCTACATGCATGTGTGAGGATGCATTTATAAATGCTCATTGAACTCATAAGTTAAGGAAATTGTAATTTTTTGAATAAAGCATAATTTTATTTTTTTACATGTGTGAGGGATTAATATTGGTAAATGTTCCTTAAAAAGAGGGGCATGCAAGAAAAACTTCTTATGCGGCACGTAAAATGAAGCTGATCACACCAACCGGATCAGAACAGGATTTTGTCACATGCACACCTTCGAGAAGGCAAAGATAAAACAAGGGTCTCTTTCATGGGAAAAAAAAAACATTTTTGCATGGTTTGAAGGCGAATTAAATAGAAGAGCCCAAAGCAATCCGATCGACCAACTGTATAAGTTTGATTTAATTAGCATGGTTTAGTTAGAATGGTACCTACCCATGCATCAATCAACCGGTGCAAGTTTCTTGTCTCCCTTTATTAATACATATCTCTTTTGGAAAGAGAGAGAGAGAGATCATATGGAACAAAAAATCATACACCGTTATTCGTACCAATCCATTTTTAATTTTAAGGACTAAGCAAAAAATACTTGTATCAACAAATTGGATAGCTGGATTTTTATAAATTTTTCTTATGTAGCATTAGATGTTATTAACTTGTTATCTTTACATCAACCTCACTTTTGTGAATTGTTGAGAATATCGTGTTACATCTTAGTGACCTATAAGGTTGGACGCATTGGATGACTCGATTAACTTGAATTTCTTCTCGTATTTATAGAGCATATCATACCATATCAAATTGATACATGTAACCCTCATCCAAAAATATTATAGAAAAAATAAATAAATAAATAATTGTTCATGCATACCATGTCGAACATGTCGGAAGATCAGATTTTTCTTGATATGATACGATCCGTCCATATACATTGAAGATGATCTCGTCCAATAAAATTCTCTCTCTTTGCCTCTTAACACACCCAAAACCCTAGTATTCTTCGTCGCAAATGACAGCTTAGAGTCCTCTCCAACCAAATCTCACAAGCCTTGATGTGGGAATGGCAAGAGTCCAACAAAATAAGGAAACTATCTAAAAATCAGATCTCTACGAAGAAAGGGGTAGAGTAAAGGTGTCGACACTGCCTACGTAGAACTGTGTAATATATTCAGTTGGATGTCTGATAACTTTACACATACACACTCATTGTACATGACCTTAAACTTGTTGGAAATATCTAACTAAATGTTACAAAACTTGTTTATATATCATCATGAAAAACAAATGTTGAGAGCTCAAAAATCACTTGAAATTTTAACTTTCGTCACATCACAACTTGAAATGTCACATATAAACTTGCAAGCCCATTTGCAATTAAGATCGGCCCAATAAGAGTGGATTTTTATTATCATCAAAATTCAAATAGGGATCACAATATATTTAAGTTACAACACTAAATAGTCCTTCAATTAGGTCAATTATTTTCTTAGTGTAGGTAAAGCAGGGTTTGTCGTGTCAGGAGAGGCGAGTCCCTAGCATGGCCACACAACAAGAAAAAGCGATATTTCCAACGGCAACCTTCCATCGAAAATCTGTCGGAAAATAATTTTCCAACCACTTTTCGGCGACTGATCGTCCAAAACACTCCGTCGAAAAAAAAAGCATAAAAAATTACTGACAACAACAAAATTCATCAGTAAATCTGTCGGTATTTCTGACAGAAATAATTGTCGAAAATATCTGTCAGAAAATAATTCTTCCGACCAATTTACCGATGAAAAAAATCCATCGGTAAATTCCGACAAAGAACTCGGTCAGAACATCCGTCGGAACTTCCAAAACCTTGGCCGACATACAAGAGTGTCAGAAGTAGGAAGCTTCTGACGGAAAATATCCATCGATAATCTGTCAGAAAGTCTGACAATTTTGCCAACAGATACTTTCCGTCGAAAATCATGTCTACCGACATTGTTTTTGATGAAAATTATCCGTCGAAAATAATCTTTTTATTATTTTTTAAAATATAATTAAATAACAATGATAAATTGAAAAATCTGCTAAAAATAATATTCATAGGAACATCCACAATAAATAAAAATTAATATAAAATCATCAATCACAACAAATATGAACATCCACAATAATAACAAATAAAAATTCAAGAAAGATCTGCTAGATCGTTCTCTCTCCCCGCCTCATGATCGTTGGGTGTTGGAAGATCCTATATTATAAAAATAAATATTAGAAACATAAATAAAACTAATATATACACATTATTTTTAAAAATTTAAATTCAGAATATATGAATATTCACTAAGTGTAATTAGAAAATATTTCTGATCCTTTACACTTGTATTTTTTTAAGATTAGTGGTTAAATATTTGAGCACCGAACCCAAATCGAGAATCCGATTAGGATTCTGCCAATTCCCACACGTCACTCTCACCCACTTGGTCTTATCGGAGTGAACAACACGTCGTTCGGATCCTTATTTCAGATTTTAGACCACCAGATTGCATGTTCTGATCCTTTTCATTTGAGTTTTTTCTAAGATTAGTGGTTTGAGCACCGAACCCAAACTGAGAATCCGATTAGGATTCTGTCAATTCTCACATGTCACTCCCACCCACTTGGTCGTGTCGGAACGAACGACACGCCAATCAGATCTCTATTTCAGATTTTGGACACCCGAGTTGCGTGTTCTGATTATTTTTATTTGGATTTTTTTTAAGATTAGTGATTTGAGCGCCGAACTCAAATCGGAAATCCGATTAGCATTCCGTCAGTTCCCACATGTTACTCTCATCCACCCGGTCGTTAGAATGGTACCTACCCATCAATCAACTGGTGCAAGCATCTTGTCTTCCTTTATTAATACATATCTCTTTTGGAAAGAGAGAGAGAGATCATATGGAACAAAAGATCAAACACACTTATTCGTACCAATCCATTTTTAACTTCAAGTGCTAAACAAAAATTACTTGTATCAACAAATTGGATAGGTGGATTTTCATAAAATTTTCATATGTAGCATTAGATGTTATTAACTTATTATCTTTACTTTAACCCTCATTTTTGTGAATTAATATCGAAAATATCGGTTACATCTTAGTGCCCTTTAAGGTTGGATGTATTGGATGACTCGGTTAACCTGAATTTCTTCTAGTTCTGTATGGTATAGAGCATATCATATCAAACTTATACATGCATCTAACTCTCACCTAACAATATTATAGAAAAAATAAATAAATAAATAAATAATTGTTCATGCATATCATGCCGAACATGTCGAAAGATCAGATTTTTCTTGATATGATACGATCCCTCCATGTACATCGAAGATGATCTCGTCCAACAAATTTCTCTCTCTTTGCCTCTTAGCACGCCCAAAACCCTAATATTCTTCGTTGCAAATGACAACTTAGGGTCCTCTCCAACCAAATCTCACAAGCCTTGATGTGGGGATGGCAAGAGTCCAACAAAATAACACTACAAGAAAAAGCGGAAATAGCAACCGACATGTTCGGTCTCTATTCGGTCGCTGTACCCATCGGCGACCGACTAACCACCGAAATGCGACCGATCAAATCGGTCGTTATATATCGGTCGCTATCCAGCGACCGATTGTTATCGGTCGCAAAATCTGTCTCTGATAGCGACCGAAATATATCGGTCGCAGTTTCGTCGCAAATAGAGACCGCCCTTTTCGGTCGCAGGTTGGTCGCCCACAGCGACCGATAGTTGGTCGCTGTTACGGTCGCTAACAGCGACCGGTATTTATGGTCGCTAAGGCAGTCGCTAATGTAGAGACCGACTTAGCGACCAAATATTGGCCGTCGCTATCGGTGAAGCGACCAATTTTAGCGACCGATCAGCGTTGGAATTCTATCGGTCGCTATTCGATCGCTAATTTGACAATATTTTTTTTTTTAGAAATTTACATAAACAACAATAAATCACCTGATAAATAACAATACCACAAAACCACAATAAATCAACTACACAAATCACAATCTCCACAAAGTTCAAATTCATCACATAAAATACAAACACACAAACTAATCATACATCCATAACAAACCTCAAATTCATCACATAAAATACAAACACACAAACATCATACATCCATAATAAAATGACAACATGCACATAACTAAAATGAAATCACAAATCCTCCGCATATGTGTCATCCTCATCCTGGTCGTCGTCTCGTCCAACATCTCGCGACGAATAATCCTGCATATTATTTAAAAAAATTAAAATTAAGTACTTAATAAAAAAATCAATTATTCTTGAAAATGAAAAGTAAGATATTTTTCATTTAACTGAAATTGACGAATGATAGTTTTAAACGTTTTGCTCAAATCGGTAGTCCAATTGCAGTCCAATTTGAACTCCGTCAGTTTTTACGTGTTACTTTCACCCCCCATGTCGTGTTTAAACAATCGATATATTGATTGGACATTTCTTTTCAATTTCGGACTCTCAAACCCAAGTTCATAGATTTGAAACTAAAGTAGTTAAGAAAATGCAAAATGTTTGTCCATGCCATATCGGGAGTCCAATTTGGACTCCGTCAGTTTCTACAAGTCATTCTCACCTTTCCGGTCGTGTTGGAGTCATTGACAAATTAATCGGACCTATTTTTATATTTTTGACCCCCTTAAACCCGATTAAATTAGTTCTTCTTAAGAAATGTAAATTTGTGCATGAAGTTCAAATTTGGAGTCCAATTTGAACTCTGTCAATTTATACGCGTTACTTTCACCTCCCATGTCGTGTTGGAACAATCGATAGATTGATTTGACCTCTATTTTCAATTTTGGACCCTCAAACCCAAGTTCATAGATTTGAAACTAAACTAGTTAAGAAAATACAAAATTGTTTGCCCAAGCCATATCGGGAGTCCAATTTGAACTCCGTCAGTTTCTACAAGTCACTCTCACCTTCCCGATCGTGTTGGAGTCATTGACAAATTAATCAGATCTATTTTTTTATTTTTGACCCTATTAAACCCGATTAAATAAGTTCTTCTTAAGAAATGTAAATTTGAGCATGAAGTTCAAATTTGGAGTCCAATTTGAACTCTGTCAGTTTCTACGGGTACTTTCACCTCCCATGTCGTGTTGGAACAATCGATGGATTGATTAGACTTTTCTTTTCAATTTTGAACCCTCAAACCCAAGTTCAGAGAGTTAAGAAAGTGATATTTTTCCCTCCTCAATCTAAATTCTTATATTTTGTAAGATGATATTTAGAGTTAACAAATATAAAATCAATAAAATAAAATACTTACCGGAGGCTGCTGTGCAGGAGGTGCAGGAGGTGCTCTATTACCAGGAATTCCCAATTCTACGAGCATCTGGGAGACGGTCTGAGAGACGATGGTTGAGATATTCTGAGAGACGGTCTCGTTGACGATCGCCCTAAACATATCCGGAGTCATGGTCGGGCCGGTACTGGAAGAAACACCTGGGGCTGCTGGTGTGGTAAATGGAGAGGTCGCATGTGAGACCGAACTCGAGCATGATGATATCACCTTGGTCGTGCCCAAGCTATGTCCAAAACCATAGACATGGCCTTTCTTGGGTGTCCCAGATGCTGCAACCCAAATGTCAGGATCCAACTCTGGACGGTGATTGTCATCCCCGTACCTCTCATCCATTCCTCTACTATATGACTCCTGCAAAAAATAAAACAAATAAAACAAAAATTCTACAGTTTAACCACAATAAATGAAAACTATTAGTGTATACACTTACCGCTACCTCCCGAGCTTTCTCACTAATGTAATCATTTGTCCCTTTCTTCTTATGAGTTTCATTAAAAAGCTCTTGAAATTGAGGTGGCCGCTTGAGCTGTACTTCCTGTTATTCAAATAAATCACAGTTTATTATTAGATTAAAAAAAATTCACAAATTTAGAAGTATACTTACCAATCTCGCTTTATGCGTTGCAAAGGAGACAGAGCCACTCGTGTGTACATTCGCTTCAGGATGCGCTGCTCTATTTTGCTTTGCTTTGCTTGAATTTTCACTCCATTTCTTCGCTCCCCAAATGTCGCACAGCTCCGTCCAATACTCCTTTCTCATCCACACAGGCCCATGCTCCTTCCATTCGTTCTTATCTGTACTTGCACATGCTCTTTCTGCAGTTTTTCGGACATTGTACATAAGATGTTTGAAATTTGCTCTTGCAGTACTTGTCCATGCAGATCTAGCACGTAACTTATGTGAATGCTCGTGAATCGATGATTCTTCTACATATTAACAAAAAAAAAATTATATGTTACATAACAATAAGTGTGTTCAAATAAGAATTGAAAATGACTTAATATGATAAAATAAGATACATACCAAGAACATAGAGAACAATAAATCCTGAACATCCATCGGAAAATCAGAAAAGCGATGGATGGGGCCTGGAATATGTGCTTGAATTGTCTTTGTAATAAATTGTGATGCTTGGCCTGGCTCTATTTTATTCTTAAATTGAGAATATTAATACCACACTGACGAATAGATAACAAAAATAATGCATTACATACCCTTCATTTATCCACACTGCCCGCATCGTCTCATTATAACTGCCCTCCCCCTCGTGATGACTCGTCTCGTCATCAGCATGTACTATACGAATTAAATAGTATAAATAAAACAAACTATAAAAAAATAGAAATGTAAATGAACATACCTGGTGTAGATCTACTCGCCATGTGTGATGGAGATGGTAAAAGTGCAGAGGTCGTGGGTCCTGTAAAGATAAGAATAAGATACCACAAAAACATAAAGAATTATTTTAAACAAATACTACAATGCATTATACATGAAAGTATACATACCTACTGCCGGTGGTAGCGGTGCAGAGGTCGTGGATCCTGAAAGGATAAGAATAATATACCACAAAAACATAAAGAATTATTTTAAACAAATATTACAATGCATTATACATACGGTGCAGAGGTCGTGAATCCTGAAAGGATCAGAATAATATACCACAAAAACATAAAGAATTATTTTAAACAAATACTACAATACATTATACATGAAAGTATACATACCTACTGCCGGTGGTAGCGGTGCAGAGGTCGGTGGTATCGGTGCAGAGGTCGATGGTACCGGTACAGAGGTCGTGGGTCCTGTGAAAATAAGAATAAGTTACCACAATGACATAAAGAATTATATTAAATAAATACCGCAATGCATACAAATCAAAGTATACATACCTACTGCCGGTGGTAGCGGTGCAGAGGTCGGTGGTAGCGGTGTAGAAAAGGAAGTAAATCTCCTCCTACTACCCTCTCCCCTCCCACTACCCTCACCCCTCCCACCTGAAGAAGTCCCACGCCGTCCTCGAACCATATCTTCAACTGGTAATAAAATACATGCATATTCATCAAATAGTGGAAGAAAAATGGGCAGACACGGGAGTATTAAAATTACAGAGTACCCTTCTTTAGGTAAAATTGTATACCATTAATCAAACATTCTCCATTTCATCTTCAGATGTTGGGGATATATCAAATTCAGCATTCACATCTTCATTATCAGATTCATTTTGATCACTAATATATTCCTCCTCATCGGAGTCCCCCAACTGTATTTCAAGTTGTTCTGGTTCGACTTCTTCCACTTCATTCTCTTTAGATAAAGACAGTGCCTCCACAGATTCATCACTAGAAGCAGGCAACTCTACATCATCACCCAAATCTGATTGAAAGAATTCGGCATTCACATCCAACTCTACTGTTTCAGTCAAATCCAACTCATAATCCGGGAAAAGCCTTGTCTTAACCTTGCAAACTGCCCACCAATCATTTCTTTCTTTATTTCTAGACGATGGATACTTTGTATAATAGACCTGCTGGGCTTGTGCGGCCAAAATGAATGGATCATAAGTATTCAATTTGGATTTATGTCTGATATCGACAATCCCATATGTTGTGTCATTTCGAACAGAATTTGGATCAAACCAATGACACTTGAACAGAAATATATGGTTGTCATCTCCGAGATATTGCAATTCTAAGATCTCCTCAATAATACCATAATAATCACATTCATTTTCATTATATGTACTTCCTTTCACACATACCCCGCTGTTCATTGTTGATTTATTCTGCCCATATTGTCTAGTGTGAAATCTATACCCATTCACAATAAATGCTGGATATGTACGTGCAACTTTCGATGGGCCATAACTGATCTCTCGAATTCTTTGATCAGTAATAAAACCATTTTCAACCTACATATGGAGAGCACACTAGTCAGAATTAGTCATAAATTGGCCTAACAAGGAGAAAGATTAGTAATAAACTTACACGATATTTCAGCCAAGAAGCCAATGGTTTTTCTCGTTCTTTTTCAACCTCCATGT